>WAAB01006902.1:58659-128993 GCA_013389865.1 Piaya cayana
AGGTCTCCAAAAGTACTTCAGTCATATCATCCCATCCCAAGAGGTTCAGTACTGAAAATCATTTAAACCCACAGACAAATTGCAGGCAAATCAGCAGATCCTTCTTCCTCCCCCATCTGATTTTTGCTGCCCTTCTATGCTTTAAGGAAGATGTTCCTGTATGGGCAGTTGCTTTTCTTTTCCCTCGTCTATCCCAAGGCTCTAATCCTCCCTCCATAAGTTAATTTTGTAATGAGCAAACATAAATTGTTTGTAATGAGTGTTTATGTGGGAACATGAATGCGCACTCATATTAAATTTGCAAAATATACACCAAACTGTCAAAGTGCTCCTCTTTTTAAGGGAGATTTTGGGCAGGGCACTAAAACCAATGAACGTTCACTTTCAATGTGATCTAGCAGCAGATGGTCTGAAATAGCCCAAGGACTCACTATCTTATTTGAAGCCCAAAATGATACTAACAGCAGAAGAGATGATAATGAGGTGAGCAATTTGTTTTATGACAAGCAAGCAGAGATATTTGTTTTTAATTAACCAGCCAACATATGAGACTAAGGTTAAAGTACACCATTATTTTGGCTTTGTAGTATCCAAAGTGCTATTGTTTTGTACAAAAAAACTCATAATGGAATGATTTGAGGCTGAAGTTGTTAGGCAAGGATCATGGGAACAGTTGCAGTAAAGGTACTGAGAAAAATGATTTGGTTTAGGTTTATGTGCTGGTACATTATATTTTTGTTTTTCCATTGTCTTCTATGCCTGGCAAAGTGAAGCTTTCGTTTTTTCACATATATTGAATATTTGGTTCTAGGAGAAAGTAGAATTTATTCTAAGAATTAGTTCCCCATTAGAAAAACATATGTATATAACAAGCTACCTGAAAAATACATGCATTTTAGTTATCAAGTTTTTGTGTTGTATTACATAGTGCACATGAAAACTGGAAGAAATAGGCTGAGTGAATCATAGAAAGGTTTGTCTTGGAAANGAACTGGAAGAAATAGGTTGAGTGAATCATAGAATCATAGAAAGGTTTGTCTTAGAAAGAACCATAAAGATCATCTAGTTCCAACCCCCCATGTCATAGGCAGGGACACCTTCTGCTAGGTCAGGTTGCTCAAATCTCCATCCAACCTGCTCTTGAACACCTCCAGGGATAGAGCATCCATGACTTCTTTTGGCAACCTGCGCCAGTACCTCAACACATTCACAAGAAAGATTCTTCCTAATATGTGATCTAAATCAACCCTCTTTCAGCTTAAAACCATTCCTCCTCATGAATGTTATGCTGTCTTCCATGTATGGTGTTCCTGGAAAGTAATTGTTGTCAGAAAAACAGTATTGTTGATTGCAATATCAAGATAAAGCTGCTGCCCCTCATGCCATGCTTTTGACTTCAAAAGACATCAGTCTAAGAACTGATATGGAAACAGTTATTGCACAACCTTCCACGCTTTAAAAGCCTGTGTATGGCTGTAAACTTTTTTTGGAAAACCCCTGCTGCTTTTGTTGATGCACATACGTTCTTCTGAATTTTGCCCTTTGGTTCTGGTTTCCCATTTTCTGTGGACAATGGTACCTTTTCTATGGCACTGCAGAAAGCTTGCCTGGCCTGGTAGAACTGCATGGTCATTCTCTGGAGTGAGGACCACAGATGGAGGCCTCCTCTGCCCAGCTCACAGGACTGTTTTCCCCATGCACACAGGGCAGAGGGCCCTTTGTGGGCCTCCTAGGATAGGCTCATAACGTTTGGACACATTATAGCTCATTTGTTCTCCTTCACCACCATCAATCTTTCTGGCACCCCTGTCTGAATTTCTCTCTCAACCCACCTTCCTCTGATATCTTAGGGAAAGTTAAGTAGCCTTGGAAATTCCTACCCTGAGGATGTGCAGGGCACACAGCGTGTAGAGCTTATATGTACCTCCTCTCTTGCTGAAAAAAAACCCCAAACCTGTTCTGTTTTACTCTTGAATTTAAATGAAGAATAATAAAGCTCTGAATGTTTTTGAGAAACACTAAGTAGAAATTTCTGGTTTTGTGTACATCTGTATGCTACTGCTCTTAACCTTTTAATATAAGCTTTGCATTTGCAAAAAGTGATATTCTGTCATGTAAAAATGCCACTGAACTGTTTAATACTTCTTGCTATGGAGAATACCTTGCACTGAGGCTGTGGCAATCTTAGAAAAAGCAAGCCATGCTAGGTTTTGAAAACGTGTGAAGATATTATTTAAGATAATTTGCTGTGTTTTTTAAATTATTACATGAAGTGAAATGCTTTCTTCAATGGCATTTTATCTGTGTAATGCTAAATCTTGAATAAATAAAACATGAAACAAGAAATTATGCTTTGTCTTGTCTTAACTTAGTCATGCAGGATCTTTCATTACATATATGCTTCCCAATGTTTAAATTTTGTTCCAGCAGGTATCCTCTTAGAGTAATTTTAAAGAACTTTGAGGTATTTTAATGACTATGAATATGTATTTAAATAATGACACTTAGGATTTTATAATTCAGTGAAGAAACATCTCTTCTTATACGTGAAGGCTGTGCTGACTGGAGGTAGACAAATTATTCTTCCAGACAAGCACCATTTGGTTTGCTTCTGAGGAGGTGGTTGAATCTGTGCAACTTTCAGCCTGGACTAATAAACTACTTTCAACTGCAGGAGTCAAACTCGTTTGCTACCTGCTACGTTATGTAGACTTACTAATGTTTCACTTGCCTGATGCAACTCACTATGACGCAAGGTAAACATAGTTTTGCGCTTTTTTAGCTAAGAAGAGGTTACCTTGTAATCCCATGTTTTCAATGTCAGTTGAATAATGAGACTAGAGGGAACATAATGAGTGGGAGAGCAGTTTATCCCAGATATTTTTACATATCTGAAGCACAAGCTCTCCAAATTGGGAGATGCATATCAGATGGAGGTCCATCAGTGATAGGGACCTTTCCCCGAAATTAAGAATGTTTCTAGGCTTGGTGATGTGTCTGCCAGATAATGCCTAATTTTACAATGTTTATGTTGAAGTGGATTTTGTGTACATTATGTAGAAATTATATTCTTCATGCCCTAGAAGCATCATATTGTTTAGAGAACTAGTTTTTATGCACCTATATTCTGAGATCTCATCTATGATAGCTGATTGGAAAAGAAAAAAGATGGAGTTAGTCTGAAGACAGTCTTAAAGACTTAAAAGTAAACTGGAAAGTCATTAAAACTTTCTAAATAATATTAATAAAAATACATATTGCTATGTAGAGTATAGTATAAAGTGTTGCTGCTTAGCGTGAGCTCAGTTACTAAATAGTACTTGTGCATCTTTTCTTGAAATGAAGTTTATGACTGACCAAAAGCCACTATGCAGTCCATCATTTAGATCAGAGAAAACTAACCTTTAGATTGTGGTTTGTTACTTGTGCATGCAAAGAAATGTTAGCACTAGTATGCACTCACTTGTGGTGCAATCAGCTGTATTTACAATGCTGGGGTTTGAGGTTGATCTGTCTGATTATCCTCATTATTTTGTGATAGGGCAAGCCTCTTCAGCTTCAAAATTATACTTTTGTATCTTTTTTTTCATGTAAGCTTTGTGCTTCTGAGATAATACAAACCAAACTATATCTATAAGTCCCATGTGACTTGAGTTCTAACGTTGTGATGGGATTAGATTAATTTTGCACAATTCTGATTCTCATTACGAACCCTGTCAGAAAGCTGGATTCATGTTGTGCCATTTTCTATCCTCATTACCGTTTTTGTCACAGGAATGAATTTTTTCATCTGTCATACAGGCTGGAAAAGACAGCAGCCTGCAACTGTATTACGATAACCTTTCTAGTGCTGTGCAGTTTGACAGGCTGTGCCTTTCTGCTTTGTTCTGTTTAATGGTTTCTAAATCTGTGTGAGGGAGAGAGAGGATGGGTTTCCATCTCAAGGTAAAATACATGATTAATAGTGCTGCCTGTATTCAGAGCACTGGAACTTTTCAAACTGAGCTTTTTGCAAAAAGAATGACAAATATTAGAAACATTGTTACTATGAATTGGGCTGTTCTTTCATTTGACTGGGGTCCAAGAATGAGATGAGTCTAAAAATATTAAATATCTAAGTTATACCTGTGTTTCCACAAATTCATTATTTCTTTGGAATGCTAGTATTACATATCATAATTGTTAGAAGAGTTCTGTAAAACAGATATGACTGTCAATATTTTATGATGTATAGCCTAAAATTTCTTGCTCTTAAATTCTCCTCATTAGTGTAGCTTATGCCCCATGAATTATCCTGTTTTATCAAGTTCTTATCCTCCTTCTTTGTTTATATCAGTAGAGTGAAGAAATATAGCTGCCCGTTAATTATTTTTCATGCACTCTGTAATGAAAATTTCAACAAAGGGTTTTTGAACGCATATCTTTCATTTTTTTTTATATCTCCTATTTGTAATACCTCCTGACCCTCTCTATTTAGGAGTGAAAATAATTCATTATTCTGCACCTGTATCCTCCCTGGGGTGATATCCCAATCAAATGCTTTGCATGATGGTGTATGATATTACTGCTTCTATAAGGGCTCGGTAGTAGAAAGGTGCTAGGATACTGCATGTTGACGTTAATAAATTTTTGCCTGAGTGAGAAAGCTGCTCAATGCAGATGCCCGAAGGCCTCAGTTTTAACAGTAAGTGGTAATACACAGCAGTGCTTTTATAAGAAAAGGGCAGGAAACACAGTGTGTGCCTCTTTTGGAGACGGTATTTTTGGGAGAACTTTCTTGTGATATGTCCTCATAAATAATATCTGACCATTTCTTGTACCTTTTCCCCCCTCAGAAATGTATTAACTGACTGAATAACACCTTCCTACACTACTTATCCCATCCACAATCTACTGCATGAATGTGCCCCATCGTATAGTGCATTCTGCAAAAATCACCAGGCTTCTGAAGTTTTGTAGTTTATCAAGCTGATTTGTGTACTTAATATTTTTGTGAACACAGTGGATCCTTGCAAAGAAACTCAGTTTTCTTGTATTTAAATGTAACAGGAGTACCTGCCTATTGAATAAATAAGTCTAAGAGCAATTCTCCAGGAAATGTGAAAATATGGAAAAATCTGCATCATGCTAAATCCTTTCCTGTAACAGCCTTTACAGAAACAAAAGGGTTGTAAAACGTACCTCTCGCTGCTTCTAAATGTTATGGAAGTGCACCTTTACATGAAGATATCTGGAACATAAAGTTCAACTGAATCACTAGAGACTCCATCTCAAATGCAATCTATTTCAATGTGACCTTACATCAGTGAGCCCTTGAACCTCGCCTGCTGGCAAGCAAGATCCCACTCCAGCTATCTCTTATTCTTTTACAAAGCTGCATGTTTTACCCCAATAGTGATTTCCCCCCCTTTTTTTCTTTTCTGTTATTTTTTTTCTTTGTTAATGGAATGCCAGCTTCTTTTCTTAGCTACCCTGAAGGCTTGTGGCATCATGTGATATGTCTTTGTCCTTTCTCTTCCCACACAGAAAAATCTAGCCAATTCAGGTATTTCAATGGTTGTCTTAATTCAGTAAATCATTAGAGTAAATGCAGGATATATAGCAATAAAAGGAACATCAGTGAACAGTGAGATTTTTCCCTAGTATTAAAACCAGTTAACCTAACACCATCTATGGCTAAAGAAAGCAAACCAGACTCTACTACTCTTATAATATATATTATTTACTCTATTTAAATTGTGGAGTTGAGACAGAGGAATGTTCTTAAAGCAAGTAATTATTCTGATCCATTTCATGATTGTCTAAAATCTTCTAAAAGCCCTTATGCTTTGTTTGATTCAAAGATACTGTGTGTAAAACTGACAGTAAAAGCAGGGTCCCTGAATTCAATGAGGTTATACCAGGAATGACTTCTGGTTCATCTTCCTTTCAGGCACTCTTGAACTATTTACCTTTTATTTTGCTTGACTGTTCAGTAAATGAAAAGACCTCATGAAGGATCCTCATCCCTGCTGTTGACTAGCTAAAATGACAAAGCAATTGTAAATCTATGCTTAAAATTAGAGAATATATATTTGTGTGGTGGGTTGGGGGGTAGGACTATATCTTCCCTTGCAATGAAAAAAAAGCTAATTGCAGCATACAGTCTTTGCATCTGACATGCTATATCGTGTGTCTTGGACTTTAAAATTCTTTCATCTTCCTTTTCCTGAACTGCTTTGTCAGTCTGTAAAGTGCTCATGGAGTATTAGGAGGCATTTGCAGCCTTATTACCCTGGTAATTTCCCTTTAGGAAGGAGCACATCTACTTGGAAGAGTAACAGAAATGCCATACTGAAGAGAGAGGTAAAAATAAAGCTAAAGCTGCAGGAATCAGTTAAATGGCAAAGTAAGAGGGAGCTTTATCTTCTGAGGAAGGCAAGCAGTCCCATTTTAATTTTGTTTGCATTTTATAGATAAGATATGTATTACTTAGAAATTGCTTATTGATCCATTGGGGAAAATTATTGAAGTAACTATCCTGTATGTTACTGGTGTACTATATTTGTCCTTCTTTCCCCAGCTTCCTAAGAATGTTTCTCTCCTTTACCTTGTGACAGATCTCATGATGGAGAGAACCCTTAGGTGAAAAAAGAATTGATCTCTGCTCAGATTTTCTGGAAGCATGATTTTGGAGTGGGTAGTGTGCAATTTTCCTCTTCTTTCTTCCTTTTCCAGCTTGTGTTTTGCTGTAATATTGTTATTAAAAGGTGTTTCACTCAGATTTCCAAAGAAAATAAATAAAAAAAATTCAACAAAATGGAAATCAAACCTAATTTTTAAATAGCTGATTAGAGTGTGACTGAAGAAATACCAGCACTCTGTGCCACCCTAAAACTTTTTCTTGCAGTCAGTTTCTATACCTCAGAAAATCAGAGTGCTGTGAAGCTTCCTGCTTTTAAATATATCCATTAAAGCCTGTGGTTTGTTTGGGAATGCTTAGGAGCACAGTTGTATATTCAAATATGTCCTTGGTAAGCAGATATATTAAAAATTAGGTTTAGAAAAGGATAACATAGTTAAATATCTATGCAGATTGAAAGTTTTTTTTAAAGTTATTGTATTTGGCCGTCAGAAGTAATTTTACTAAAAAAAATTGCTGAACTCTTAAATTATGCAGGGTTAGAAAAAGTACTGATTTTGCTTACTTGCTTCCCCTGATGAGTCATTATTTAATTGTCATGATTCATAAGTTTTGCTAAGTGCCATCATTACTGCTTTTTTCTTTTTTTACTTAACTGAAAATGTAGTTACTGCATTAAGAACCTGGGTTTCACCCATTTCCCTTAACTTTCAAATATCTTTGATATCTTTGTTTAATACAAACTTCATGGAAATTGCTAGAGCAGGATCAGGGCCTCTATGCCTGCATCTTCAGACTTTCTAAGACTATCCTGTGTGCTATTTCACAATTTCACAGGCATAATCAAGTCATGGTTATGAAGAGTAAGGAAATACACTCTTTGATTTGCTAGATATTATAGACTAGTAAAATACATTCTAGTTTGCAAGATATGCTTAAACTGTGCAAGGTTCATGATGATCATGATGAAAGCCTCTACTGGAACAATTTGACAGCTGGTTTGGACAGTGATTGATACCGTAGTTGTTTCTATCTTAATTATTTGATGTCAGAGATTACTAAGTCAGTAAAACAAGACATATCCATCTAAATTTCTTCCTATTTCTTAAAAATAAGTTTTCTAACAACCCTTTTCAGACATAGTAGGTTTTGCTCTTCTTTTTTTTTCTTTCCTGATGAAGAACAGAGTTTGAAAAAGTGTTGCTTTAGGTTAACAAGGACTTGTGAAAGAAATATTTTCGTAATTCCCATCCATTTAACACACAGAGGATTTATGCTGGCTCCAGCTTAGTAGAATCATTGCTTTTGGGAGCAGGCTGTAGTTTTTCTTTTTGATTTCACTCCATGTTCCCCAGGACACGGGCCATTTGTTTTCCCCTTTGAAACTCTTTTAGAAGAATAGAATTGGAAAATGTGTTAGTTCTTTGATTTTTGGCCTTTGAAAGTGAAAATGGGATCTTGTGTTGCCAACATCTAAAGGACAAAAGCTGCACTATGGAGGCAGTTAACTGCACTTAACAACACTTTTAAATTATGCTAAATCTTATCGTAATCTCAAATCTTTTAAAGAAAATCTCTGGTTGGTGTAACATGATGGTAGTTTAGATACTGCTAGAGGGCAATTGGTGATATCCATAATGTGGAAGGAAAAAATCCACTGTAATACTACTTTGGATTATCAGATTATATGAACCAAGAGGGTAATAATCACAGCTAAGAAATAGCTCTCATCCTCAGAGATGATGTGGGTTTTGGATACTGAATAATAAATGATTGCTTTGGACAGAGAAAGCAAGCTGTTAGAGGAATTCTCTGCTGCTTCCTGGTCAATGAGCATGCTGGTTTTGAATTAGATAAATAGTGATGGGTTTGAGACAATTTTTTAAAGTAGAACTCAGTCTTTCAAAGATGCTTTTAGGAATCATAGTGTTTCCAGATACACTGTGTATTAGAGAAGATGTGATTCCATGACAGTATTATTCAATTAAGGAATTGCTTGTAATTACAAGAAGTTTATGTGTATTTTGGTTTTTTGTAAGAAAATTCCAAAATCCAATATTTGACAGGTATAAGAGGGGCCTTTATGAACAATGGCCAAAACAAGTCATCTCATATTTCAGTGTACTACAGTTGAGTTTCAAAGATGTTGGAAACATTGGGTCAGTAAACATGTGCCATCACCAATTCTAGTTCTTCCTCAGAGAGAAGTAGTTGGATCAGTTATACCTGATATTGTTTGATTTCAAGTTTAAATAAAAGCCTTCAATTGTCACAGAATCACCAGGTTGGAAGAGACCCACTGGATCGAGTCCAACCACGCCCACAAAACACTAAACCATGTCCCTCAGGACCTCGTCCACCCGTAACTTAAACACCTCCAGGGAAGGCGAATCAACCACCTCCCTGGGCAGCATATTCCAGTGCCTAATGACCCTTTCCGTAAAAAACTTCCTCCTAAAAGGAGGAAGAGAATAAAATCACTTTTGCAAGAGAATAAAATCACTTTTATGAATCTAGATCTATGTAATTAAGTGTAGTAACTTCATTTTTTCAACTTTCTTGGTACATCTGACTCCTATGCTCGTGCAACAATTTGCATGTGCATGCTAGAAGTTAACTTGAATTGAGAAAATGCAGTGTTGTGGTCGTTATGATGTGGGAGGAGGAGTCCTTGTTAGGAATGAGTTGGTCATGTGGCCCTGGGTAAGTGCAGGATGCTCTCTGCTATTGTACGTGTTCACTGTCAATATTCATCCACGTTGCAATTTCCATTTCAATTCCAAACCTCAGAATTGCTGTGCTCTTGTATAATACACTCCTGGCAGTAAATCATGCTACCTACTGCTGTTTAGTGACCTGAATGAAATTGTTTCGATGTAATTGACTGGTATGCTTTGTGTACAGAAATAAGCCTGCTCAACAAAGGCTAAATTATGTTTTTAAGTCATAAGAGACCCCTGTCTATTTTAGATCTTGAAAAACAGTGCAGGCCCATTGATTTCATCCACTACAAGAGGTAAAATATATCAAACCACACAATGTTAAAAGCTATTGGTCCAGAATTGTACTCTGCTGGTTTTCCCAGTTTTCGTATTATAAAACCTACATTTTCCTTTTGTGATAGACCTCTCTGATCAACACTTTTTCTCTTAATGAGGAATACAGCCTTAGTTATCATTTGGAAGTAAGTTAGGTACGATTGCCAAAAGGAAATGCAGCATGCAGCAATGTGTGAAATGGGAAGGTATGGGTTGTATAGCGAGTATATTAAAAGCCTGTACTCCCTAAAAGACTTACCATTTAGAGGTGCAACAGTAGAGTATTTAAAACTTGTTAGGAAAAGTTTGTTAGATTTTAAATGATCTCTATGCTATGCGTCTTTGTATTCTGAACCTATATTCTCAGTGGCAATAATTTCCATTTTAGTCATGATAAAACTTTTTGTCTTCATGAGGGAAAATAACTGTTTGTGTTTTCTTGGCTTTGAAGAGGTTCATCCAGAGAGAAAAATATCAGAGTAAAGGAGGTAGTGAAGTTATATCGTGATTTTTATCAGCTTTCTTGGGAACTGTATAAGGAATGTTTAAGGCTGATTCTTTTTTTAATGGTTTTCTCTAATAACCAAGAGTACTACTACTGCTCTTTTCCCCTCATATACTTCATCAAAGCTAGTCCTCTGATTACTGTCAAAGCCATTACTGGCTTTGAAGCATAGTGACAGAGGGAAGTGATTGCATGAGAGAAGGAGTCCTGGCCCCAATTCCTGCTATCATTAGCTGTAGTTCTCTGAGATAGCTTCTAATTTTGGTTATTAAAAAAATTGATTCCCTATGGCATAAGTTCTTCTTGCCATCTGACTTATTGGACAAGTCTCTTGTGTTATTCGGAGATAGAGAAGCTTCTGGGTGATAACCAGATGTGTCTGAATGAAGGGATAAATTACTGTTCTTCGTTACTCACTGTGATGCATTCACCTTCTGACCTCAAAAGCCATAAAAGTTTTGGTAGCTCCCTCATAGAGCTTTTCATGTTATTTCCCCTCTGGAAAATATCCCACGTCTGCCCATAATTGGCACTGTGATTTTCTGCAGAAGTCGACGTAATTATCAAAAAGTTTTGCTGAAGAATACAGTCAGCTTTAGCTTTTTTTTGGGGAGGCTACCAGTGACTGCAAGAAGTCAGTTCCTACTCGCTGTGTCACCTCCAGGTTTTTGTCACCTTTGAGAAGTAGGTATTAACTGCTCATGGGCCTGGCTTACCCCATCAGTGCTCATTGCCCATGGAGCTAAATGTTAGCTCTCCTGACCTGTCCTCTTGTTCTTCATAGATGCTTCTTAATTCCAGCAAGCAAACTAAAGCAATTCATACAGCTTGACATGGTTCCAGGACAAAATGACGTCCTCTGAAGTAACTCCTTTTCCTGATGGAAAAACAAGCACAAACACTTTGCAAGAAGACAGTTGTTCCTCTAGACTGTGGCCCAGGACAAAAGCCCAGTGCTCTCATTGATGTGTGTTGTTTTTTAACTTTAAGCCTTTACTGAGGGAAGTGATATAACTCCCATGTTTTATGCCCTGAAGGACTCCAGAGGGAGAAACCTGGCATGCTTTCAAAGGCCCCAGGGAGACACTTGAGCTTCAGGTTTATAACTTCTCATGCTCACTAACAGTGAAACTCCTGGAAAATGCCATGTGTTTTGGGTCACACATCAGCAGTGTACTATGGAGATCTCACACAACTTTCTTCTTTGTTTTTGTTGGAAGAAGGGGCATGCCTGCAGCCTTGTGGATGACATGGAGCACGTGTCACGTGGGCAGAGTTAATGTAGCAGAAGGGAAAGAAAATACAGCCTCATTCTCTGAGTAGCAAAACTTCCCTTGCACCTTCCCTCCACCACCCTTAGTAATGTGCTCCAGTTTGTTCGTGAAGTCCTCTGTAGCCAGAGTTTATCTGGAGATATCTGTTGATAAAAGAAACCCACTAGAACTGCTGGATCTGCATGTGCTCCCCAGCACTGACTGCTGCTGCGAAAAATATGGTCTCTGCTTTGGGTTGTTGATGCATATAGATTGGCATGCAGTATTCTAAAGCAAGCTGATTGTCTGAAAGCTTTTTGAAAGATCTCCTCTACTAATAAAAACCACAAGTTAATCTGCTCACCAAGTGTTCTTTGTAATGGTCAATGCCACCTTTCCTCTAAAGAGCACTTAAAGGTTTTACTAGTCCTCCACTATTACTAGATTCTTGGAAAGTAATGTTGATTGCTTCTGCATGGAGTTTGTACACACTTAAATTGTCCCTTTAACTTTCAGTATGCAACCTGGATTAAATGCATACTTCTTAAAATGCAAGTAAAATCTGTTTTGTGCCTTCTGTCATGTTTATGACTTGAAGCTCACAGTGTGCAAAAATACCATAAGCAATGCCTAATAATTCAGGCAGAAAATATTATCTTGGAAAGATGATAAATCAGGCTAAGATTAACTGGAATTGATTACTCCAAATAATGCTTCACTTATTTCTTCTAGTGCCCCCCTCTCCTGCTTCCCCTCCCTCAAATCCTTGCTAAGAACACAAGGCATGCCTGGGGCTTCCACTAATTAAAGCTTTGCAGGCAATGAAATAGCAAGAATACTGGGCCAGGAAGCTTCTTTTAAGTATCTCATTATAGTTTTCTTATTGCTAACATCATGGGTCTTTTTTTTGGTCTGTAGATTTGTGATTGTGCAGTGTAGAATTGTTTATGCAGTCCTTTCTGTCTACTCTTAAACGTAACTAGAAGTCTGAATTTGTACTGTTTTCTCTAGCTACATAATTGGCCCCTAGACTCTTTTGTGAACTTGTTCAGGCTATGCTTTCTTGACTTCTTTGCACATATAATCAAAGTTTGCACTCACCAGACTCTGCATGGAGTCATCTTTTTTTTTCACAATTGTTTCTCTTCCCCCTTTAGAGACTATGTAAAAGTGATGCATTTCCCTCATCCCACCTTGTTTTGCCAGATCTCGCGTAAATTGCTTTGTGCTTTAATTTTTCTAGTTTTACTTTTTAAACCTACAGTTTCTGCACTCCTTGTGTGGTTTGATTTTTTTACTGCTCCTTCACTATGATTACAGCTAAAAATGCCACCCTCGTATGCCTGAGTGGAAGAAGCTTAACTTAACAATTCTCTAATCCTATCAAGTGTGAGTATGCACACTACTAAGAAATTCACTAGTTCCAAGGAAAGCTGAGTATGTACCTTCTTTACCAAAGACAGGTTTCTAGAAAAATTCAGATGGACAATGTGTTAGTTGTTACTCAGATGAAGTCTTCAGTTCTATCAATGTTTACAATTCCAATGATCTCTTCTATAAAGATATTAACAGTCACATTTGTGCATGACACCAGAATAATAATTACACTTCCTTTCACTTTTCTCTTCCCCCCCCCCCCCTCCATTTTCCTCTTTTTGTCTGTCCAAGGACTGTTCTACCATGCCAAGTTCCATGCTCACTTTTTCTATACTGTGTCCCTTAAACACAGTAATGGATGAACATCCTAAAGCATGATGAATTAGTTCATGGGGAAGTCCAACTTGCTGCAGTTAGATGCCTAACAGAATAAATAGTTCTAGCTCCTAGCTATGTTATGGTCTTTTCTCTGCATCAAATCATAAACATGAGAGATTTTGTCATTCGTGTGGATCCAATCGTGGATGGACTTCATTGTCTAGTTTCCTGCTGACGCAAGTCTGCAGAAGCTGTGGGGGATGTGCAAGCTGTACAACTTTTCTTCATCAGAAACCTGTATATTTCTGCTTTGTGCCTTCTACTTGTCTGGTACAAAAGCTAAACCATATAGACTCTCTCTTGCATTCGGTTTCTAATCATATATCCATAAAAATGCAAATGTTTACTTTGTTCTGTTGGTTCACTAACTTCTAATGTAAGTTTACAATGTAAGTTGGCAAGAACTACATTGTAGTTTTAAAAAAAATCTATTTTAGTTCATCTCTATAACTTGGATACTATTGAGAAACGTATAGAAAAACTGTTCTTTTAACAAAAATGTTTTAGAACAGAGCTTACATGTAGAGGGTATAACAGAACAGTAGAGAACTTAAAAATACATGCTTGTTACACATGTTAGAGAAGTGAATAATTGTTTGGAATGATCTTGAGGAGAGAATGTTTGTGACAAAGAAACAAATTAAGCAGAGTCCCTTTATCTATCCTTGTAAGTAGTTTAGTATGTTGCCAAGTTCTTTTTAATGTTTATGATGGTCTTACTCTTTTCGAGTGGAAGTGACTGAGGGAGGGATGGATGGAGAAAAGACTGATTATAGGCAAGATGATTTCCAAAATGTCAGGCAATGAGGATCACTTTAAGGCAATAATAAATTCAAGTACTTCTCCATCTCACAACATTTTATGTATTAATCTGTACCTGCATTCAGTGGGGAAAAAAACTCCTCATAAAAAGAAATAGTGTTGTAAGAGTCATGCAAAAATCTGATTTGTAGGAAACAACAACCTTCTAAGTCACTGCTTAACTTTATTTCTTCCCCAAAAGCTGGGATTAGAAAGTAGGTCAACAGGCCCATTTAAATAGCTTATTCCACAGTGTGGTTTAAATTAGTGCTAGTGACAAGTGTATGAAGTGCTGTGCATTTTGTTTTTATAGCATATTGGTTAAATTTAGAATTGTTCAATGTGGCTGCTATACACAAACCTCCAGGCAAATCCTCAGATCTTTGTCAGCAGACTTTGTGTTTAAAAACAGTAACAATGTGTTTGCTTTGTATTTGTAAACCAGATGTTTCATCTGAAGGTGCAGGTAGAGCAGTCGGCATCAATGTTAATTGTGGTGCTGGAGCCCTTGTAACTGATAGGAGGGAGGAAGTTTTAGGAGGAAGTTTTTTACGGAAAGGGTCATTAGGCACTGGAATATGCTGCCCAGGGAGGTGGTTGATTCGCCTTCCCTGGAGGTGTTTAAGTTACGGGTGGACGAGGTCCTGAGGGACATGGTTTAGTGTTTTGTGGGAGTGGTTGGACTCGATGATCCAGTGGGTCTCTTCCAACCCAGTGATTCTGATGCGATATAATTTTGGCTCAAAGGGTAACAAGTTTATGTGCCCTAAGCACGTGACTCCCATTCCTAGTTTTGTCCAGGAGTCCCTCCAGAACAGTGATCTTAATCTGGAGACGAGCTGAAACCTTTAAGTAATTCTGAACAGAACTGCCTTTGTAATGTTATTTAGTAATGACAGGTCAGGCAGCTTCGATCAGGCAAACGGCCTGAGATGAAAGAGTGATTGTCGGGAAGGAAATGGCTTTTGCAGGAGCTCTATTCTTGCTTCAAAAGCTATTCTTTGGCTTGAAATCTTCCCCTCTGCCTCCTGAGAACTGCCAGAAACAATTCTGGCCCTGAAATTCAGAGGTACCTAGTGCCAAGGTGAGGAGAGAGGTTCCAGGTCAGTGAGAAATCTTTGTTCCTCCTGCTCTTGTTGCTGTGGAGCAGAGGATTCTCATCTGCACCATGACTGTGAAGATACTGGCAGAGCTGGGTGAATAATGAAGAAATCCACTCGCTAGTGTTTTGGTAAATGCTAAAGAGAGTTTTGCTTAGATCATGCTTGTACCTATTTTATTTGCTGTGGAGCTTTTTGTGAAAAGCTGTGGGAGTGAAGTGTTTGCTGAAAAGAATTCTTGAAGTGAACTATTTCTGGACTGTATTAATGATTAATTTAATCAAACCCCAGTTTTTCTTACTGTAGAAGTAGCTGATTAATGATTACGTCATAAGTGAGGAAACGGAGAATAAATTGGTGTGTTAAATTCAAACTCGTTCTTTTACAGAGATCTACATAATTCAGCAGCATGTCTTCAGTAGCTTTTTTCGTACCCTGCTCTCTCAGTAATGATGTCCTTGTCACAGCCTCCCTCCTGCCTTGCTCTTGTATGCCATTCTATTTTATGTAGGTTCTCATTCTGTTTTCCTTGTCAAGTATATGAGTACCTTGCAAGTGTACGGTACACGAGGTGCCTAGGGTCTGTCATATTAGGCTCATTCCTTCCCTAAGTGAAGAACTAGATACTTAGTAGGAGTTCTTGTTTTTCTTTATAGGATTGTTTTCTGCTTATGGGAAAACAAGATAGATGGAAGAAAAGTGATTTTCATTTGGAGTGAGAATCGATGTAATTTGTGACACTCTTTGATTCCTATGGGAATTTTTTTCAGAGCTGTGTCTGGCTGCCAGTGAAGCCTTGTGTTTTAAACCTGTTAGCTCTGCGTTTCATACCTGTGTACTCCAACAAGACTTCTTTGTCAAGTCTGCATCCTCACTTCACTACTGTTTCTCCCAGAACTGTCTCCTGATTGGAACAGGCAGCAGAAAATCCTGAGAAACTGAGGCATGAAAAGAGTTGCCTATGTAATGATGTGCTTTTTCCTTCTTGTTGGTCTGTTTTATAATGTTGCAGTTGTTAGAGAGTTTTCTCATTTGTGCTCTTAAAGTTGACCAAGATAAATAAATACTGAGGAAAATGACTTTTTTTTTTTTTCTCAAAGCCATATATGAAGCGTGCTTAACTATTTCATACTGAACACTCTCCATTCAAGGGAAAATACTCAAATAAGCTGCGACAACCTTTGCTCAGGAATGACTGTGTTGCTCTTGAGTCATCCCTAACCTCTAGCTAACAGATCACATGTATTTTGGGAAAGCTCTTAAATATCTTTATGTTCCTTTGACTGCAGTGGATTGAAGCAAGTGATTAAGCATGTTTCCAATCAGATTTGATTTCCTGTACTGTACCTGTGTTGCAAATATACCATAATAGGAGCTGCCACATAATACTAATTATTTCTCCTCTTCATGTGAATAGTGGGATGAATTAGGTACAATATGGCAGGGTTATACAATGCTACAACTAGTTACTAACACAAAAAGTAATTTGAATGTATATTTTGTGGAATTAATTGATCTGGCAACACTTAAATTTCTGTGGGAAACTTAGAGAACTACCTCTCTAAAGACTATCCATAAAACATTATGCCATGTTGAAAGGTTATTTAAATTCAGGTAACCCTTTAAGAAGTAATTACATTTTTAAGACTATTTTAAGAGCTTGAAATACTAAGAGCTGGAAGAATATGCCTTGATTTGAAACAGCATCAATACTTATTAAATTTGATAAATCTGAAGGATATTTCAGGGATATCTCCTGTGTAGCATTGAAGGAGGAGCTCTAAAGATGTTCTGAGAATTTACTGCTGCAAGAATATTGACAAATTACTCTGTCTCAGCACTAACAGACTACTTATTCATGAGCTGAAGATGAACATCCTGTTTTCTTGTGCAAGAGAGTGGCAAGCAGACAGGTAAGAAAACAGAGTAGATTCCATAATATAGCATGAAGATCGACAACAAACCCAGCATAATAATGACATCATCATGACCACACAGTCACAACTGAAAATATGAAGTTGCACCAGGGAACTGGATTAAGGTTTTGAGATAGTGTGTTATGTCAGAATTGAAAAGCGATTGTAAATTCTAGTAGTGGCAAATCCTGTATAAGGTAAATTAGTTTACAACAATGTTCTATAGATGGGTTGTATACCAAACTGAGATTTTGAACAAATAATAAGACTCAAATGAAGTATTAATAGACATATTAATGGATGGCTATCTCCCAAGAATTCAGATACGCTTTTGTTTATCTGATGTTGTAGGATTCAAGTATAACCACAGATATTTATCATTTATAGTTTAATAAGTTTTCTATAGTGAATGAAGAGGCCTTTGATGGGTTAATGAGATTTTTCAGTCCTATCTCTAAAGGTTTATTTAACCAAGATGTTCCTTGAAACATGTTTCTGTTGGGAGAATTGAGTATCTTGAGGCTGAGATTATCCTTGTTGTGAGAGGTCCCATCTGTGACTTAAGGTTTTCTCAGGAAAAGGTGGTGTAAATGAGGTAGCTGTGGTTTGTGTTCTTTTTTCTTTTCTTTTTTTCCTTAGCAGTTCCATACAATCATAGTTGATCACTGTTTAAATGAAAATTTTGCTTCTCTTTAATTGTGAAATTTCCTGAGTTGTAAAGAAAAAAATCCATAATGGTGCTATCCATTAGCTTTTCTTGAGAGAGAATCATCAAGACGTGCCCTGCTGCATGTTGTTTCTCTTTGACATTTTTGGTCATCTGGATAAAATTCCTCGATATTTGACTGGGTGAAGCACTCTATTCTGCTCTGATATCTCATCTAGGAAACCAAATAAGTAATTGTCAGTATCATTCCTTAGGAAAACATAACTCTCTGAATGGGCGGAGTGAGCAAGGCTTGCATAATTGAAGTTGGATCTTGCAATTAAGCTTATCTGCAGTGCTGTTACTCTACACAATCCACATGACTTCAAAACAGTTAAAGCTCTAAACTGATCTGTTGTTAATTCTGCCTCTATAATGTCACAGCTTGATTTTGTCTCTCTTTGTGCTGTCATGGTAAAAGGAAATAAATACGCTCATGCTGTAAGAAGTGATTAAGCTTTTCTTTATGCCATCATTAGTTTTCCTAGAGAAGAAACTGAACTAGCCAAACAACTACTCCTTCCTTCTTCCAATATGCTGAGAAGGCTGTGGGTAAAACAAACACTTCTATTCTACTTCAGGTGTTCTTGACATTTGCTGCCTATTTTAATCTTTGGCCCTGGAAAGAGTCCAAATCACAGGGAGCTTGGTTCTCTACAAAGGGTTATTAGCAGTATAATTTGCTAACTTCTCTGCTTTCTTCACTGCTGTTATTCTGTTTTGATAGTGGGTGGACACACCAAAATGGCACAGCGTGGGACCTGGCCAGGAAAGTTAGTGAAGACTTAGTGAAGGCTTTTGCTCCTGAAGCAATTTGTTAGATATGCATAGATGTAATTACTTCGATACATCTACATAACACTTAACATTTTCGTGTTTTGTGACTACTGTCACTTAGTATGACTAAAACTAAGAATTTTCATCTGAGGAAATGGGTCTGTCTAAAACAGAATTGACAAAACATTAAATTTTGAATAAGGATCGTCCTTTTAAACTAAAACAGCAGGACAAAAAAAGTGCCAACAATTTTAGTAGCAAAGTATGCAATTTAATTTCCTGGTGATTCTCCTGAGAATGTAGGTATGATTCAATTACTCTCTCATTAATCTAGGTAATTATTCCCAAAGTGTTATTCCCAACCAGATTTTTAAACCCTGGTGGCTTCAACCAGCATTGGCTTAAAACCACCTGTTGTGAGCAGATATCTATGTTTTTGTGGTGATTTCCAGGCATGTATGGAGGCATTTTTTGCCTTCACTTCTGTCTGTCAGAACTGAGCATGTTGCAGCTGATGTATGTAGGGCTCTGGCTCCTCTGCAAAAATTACTAGTGCTTTTTCTGTTGAAGCTAAGGCTGTATTCACCCAGAGATACAGGCCTGGGCTTAATCTGACTCATCTCAAATGGCTCTGTTGTCGTAAATGGGGCTGTCCATGCGTATGGGTAAGTTTATACCTAAATACTCACATATGGATTTACTTGAAGTTTGATCTGAAACATGAATTTGGAAGTAAGATTCCTTAATTACTGGTTCCATGAGGCATTATGTTTTCCTTTATTTTTATTTATTTATTTTAATTTAAAATGGCTCTTCCTACTAGAAATGTTATTGCCATAAAAAAAATAAAGCTGCAAGTTGACTTGATCATAGATTTCAGGAGGCACAACTTCTGGTAAAAGCTGTGAGCTGAATGGTTTACAACACTTAAATTCCTTTGTTGGATGTTGCCTTTATTTAATTTTTTTTCCTCCTGCGTTCTTACTGTCCTTACAGGAATGATGAATGACAGAGGATGATGTTCCCGTGAACTGAAATTGTTACCTATAAATTCTCCAGAAATTTCTAATTAATATGAAAGTTTACTAGACTGGGCTTGATGCAAGAGTTTGGTCATGGTGCTCTGTATTCTTTGCCAGTGCAGTCAAGAAGTCCATAAATCTTCATAGCTTTAGGATTTCCAATGCATCCCATTATGATGAAAAAGTGTCATCTGATGCAGGGAGTGTAAATACTGTGTAGATATTCAGAGAAACGTTTCACTCTTCACTGATGAGTTACAACTTTATAGCACATAAATAAAGCAAAGCAAGGAGAACTGAAATATGAGGAATAGGTGTATATTACCTATGTTTTCTGAAACAAAATTGTTTCCAATGCGGTGACAAATTTCTCGTCTTCAGTTTGCATTCACGTCTTGACTTATGCCCCTGTAAAGGCAGCTGGTTGATGTTGTTATACACGGATGCAAAAAGTTAAATGATAGATTCTGCCATCCTCCAACTTTTTGTGGGAGAAATAAGTCAGGCCAAGTCACAGGGGCTATAGTGCATTATTTATCAGCCTGGTAAAGTTTGAGTAGTAGCAGTATTTTCTAATAATCAGCTTTATATAATTGAAATGAAGCTTTTGTCCAGTATGCATTCTAAAGGATGGTGCTCTTTCTCTTTACTGGTTCACAACAAATACACCCTCTTGATTATAAAGATTATGGGTATGAGACTACCACAGGAAGGAATCTAGCTACCTTATAAGAAGCAGAAGAATACAGATGATTCAGTAGTCAATTCTCTAGTTAAAACAAAACAAAAAGCCACAAAAAAAATCACCTGACTACATTAAATAAAGCTGAGGGATGTAGCACCCTTATCCAGTCTTGTGGGCTTAGTCTTTGTTGCAGATTAATTCTGGAGCTGCTTTCATGGGGTGGATAAGTCAGATGATCAACAGTGGTGATTCCTTTAGCTGCTTCTGAAGATGCCATGAAGTCTCAAGTATGCTTGACTGTCTAGGATGGCATCTGGATGCCTGGGATTGTCTGCAACATTAGAAAGGCATCTGTAGTAAGCAGTACTTCTAAGACAACAGTGATCTCAACCTTTCTTCTTGGGGCAAATGACTATTTTGGTGATGATGGTCATAGCAACAAAGGTGTTTCAAACCCCAGACACCAGTGCTGCTCTGTGGCTTAGTGAGTGAACCCCAAGCAGTGGAGCTATTGATGATGTAAGTGATGGAGCCAGCAGGAGAGATAGATGTATAGCAGATGCATGTGGCTGTCACCAGACAGCAATGATGACCATGTTCTTCCTCATTTCATGTTGGATTTTGAGCTGTGCATAATACAGTAGCTGCAAAGGACTTTGGTTTCTCTCTTCCTTTCTTGTGCACAACCTGCCTTTGAATCATATGGAAAGAAGCCACAGCAGAGGTTATAGAATCAGATTGAGTATATGCATCTTAAAAAACAACCCCCCAAAACAAACAACACACCCCACCCTTCCCAACTAAAAACCAAAATCAAACCCCAAGGAAAAGCATGCAAACAACTGCCCCTCCTCTCCAAAAGTATAAATATATTGACAAAACCTTGTTTAGCAGCAGCCCATGGCAGGTTTTTCTGTTGTAGTGATACCTGAATTTTTCTAGTTCAATCTCAAGTGTAATTACTTAGCAAACGATGTGCTGGTATCAGTTAAAAAAGACTTCATAGACTATCAAATCCAAGCTGCTGTTCTAAGCATATTGTCTCATCACCCTATTTATAATACATGCCAGCTCCATCAAAACTAGTTAGGGTGTTTGCTCCTATTATCTCTTTTCTCCCTCCAAAGTTCATGACATGCTTTACCTATGTATAGCGGTCTAAATATGATACCACTCTGATATTCTTTTTTTTTCCCCCTCTAAGTTTTGTGGCTTTCATGTAAGACAATCTCCATTCCTCTGATCATATTGGCCCTTCTCTGACTTGCAGTAGTATTAATTCATCATGAAAACAGGCAACTGGAAATTGTTAGCTTAATTCTAGATAATACCAAGATAATACACTATGCTCTGACTTCTTATATCATGTGCCGTAGGGTTGCATTTGTTTTTTTTTTTGTCTTTATGGCTGTACTTTATGGTTCATGATAATTGCAATCTATGTGACCAGGCATTTCCAGCTAGTGAAATCTGAATCTTTAGAAGAAATTCTTGCTGTGTGCCAAGACTTTGTCTGAATAATGAGACCTAAAGCTCCCTCTCGTTTCCCAGTTGAAAGGAAAGCAAGCCCTAATTGACATGTGGAAGAGATGAAGTACAGTTTTGGCTGTGTTCCTGACCATCAAGGATCAGGACTGTAAATTGCAGGCTCTGGAATACCCACATTTATTTAATGAATTACTTTATCAAGTTCATTGCATTTACCTCACTTATGTTGCTTTTGATATTGTCCTATTGTCAACAGTACAACTTATTATATTGACAACACTGAGTGGCTTGACATGATATAGACAGATGTTTTAGTATTTCTGGGTGAGAAACATCATTGTAACCTTGGGTGAGACAGATCCCTATGAAATTGCCAGCTAGGTATGAAATAGTTTAAAATCTGCTTTAGTTGGTGTGTTGTCTTTTTTCTTCATGTTTCTGGACTCAGATGGAGATACAGTATACAGTAAAGTTGAGGTGGTCTTTTTGGCTTTTTTTTTTTTTGGATAGGTTGGTTTACACCTGGAAGGAAGATTTAGAAATAAGATGATTTGATTCAGAAAAGTTAACTTCTTCCCAGAAGGTTATATTTATTCTTAATGTGTCATACATAAGTGTGGAAACAGCCTCTCCAAATTCTTGGCATGCTCATGATCTTGATTAATGGGAGGTACCATGACTGTAGCAACTGTCTCGACTAAATTTAGAGGTTAAATCAAAAGTCACTGCATTTGGCTTACATGTGAGATTAAGGTCAAGGCGTGTGTACTCTGTTCTCATCCCTGCCACAGATCTGCTGGATAAGCATGGGTCAGACTTTGCCCTTTAGCTTTTTTGTCCACAAAACTTAAAGATACATTATCAATTTAACAGTCCGTGACACCCTCAATTTGAATACAGCCATGGCCTCTGTCTCATGAGTTCTAAAGCAAGTGGCAACTTAAGGTGTATTTGGCAACAATGCAAAAATGTGGCAAAGATAGTATTAAGTCAGTGAAATAAAAACTGAAGGAAGTTACAGAACGTACTTGATTTAAGTTCAGCAGCTGAGAGTCATTGAATGTGGAGTTTTAAAATTTTTTTGCAGTAAGTCATATCTTGTGGCAGATACATCAGCAGTGCCTGAACTGAAAGACTATAGCCAGTTATCTGGATTTTAGGAAGCAGAAGGTTTAGAAGCGTGTCCATATTTCACTTTTGTGGAGTCTCATTCTTTTCTTCTTTCAAGAGTTTTTTGTCCTTCCTCTAGGACTAAGCACTGTCATGTGCCTTCTTCCCCTCATCACTCACTGCCAGGAGGGTAACGAGGCCTGACTTGAAAATGCTGTGTGAGTGGCAAGCAGCTGAGCAGTCTGATTCAGTGTGTTGCTGCATACAGCATTGTAAAACTGGCAAACCTAATTATACTCGAAAGGATAATGACAACTCCATATGGAATGGAAAATTGTTTGCATGTAGATTTTGCTTAACACTTCTGGTCTCTCTGTAGTTAGTAAGCAAGCAGCACCCTCCAAAGCTAACAGCAGTACTACTTCGTGTCCAGCTGGCATGGAAGATTTGACTTCACACGAGCCAGCTGGCCATCTCCTTGCCTCCTTTCACCTAAGAGACCAAAAATATGTCATTCTTGAGATATGACCAGACTTTTGGAAGTTACGCCTCTTTCTGGGAAAGAAGCAGCATTATTTGTACTCTATATATGCTTTGCTTCAGAGATACATAACGTAAATAAATATGCATGCATATGCATATGCGTTATCTACCTATCTGTGTGCACAGATGTTAAACCTAACATGTATACCAAAGAATCTTCAAGCTTACAAATGGAAATCCAAGAGAACCTGGAAGTGAAAAACAAAGGTACTCTATTTTCATTTTGACATGACTGTCTTACTTCCTCCACCCTGTATATATAGGAACTTTAATAATCAGTTGGATTATTTAAATATGCAGCTAAATCCTGTACATGTACTCCAAGGTATTAATATTAGGAGGATCAGAATATTTTCATTTCCTATATTTGGGAATTTAATTTATTACTCTTCGATATCACATTATTGGGGTTTTTTTTGGATGTATTTTCCTCTCTGTAATAAATAAAAATACTGTGGAGAAAGAAAAAAACCCACTTTGTTTCATAAGCAGTTCTGCTAGGATCTCAAAGTAACATCTGGAACAAGTACTTGGATGAGACCTTATAGCATTTACTGATGCTGCTATTTGGCTGAATCTCTATTCCACAGAGGTAGCATTATGACAGTCTGAATTATGAATCTTTCCCAAGAAAATATAGAATTTTGAGATAATTGGAACTGAAAAACACAGACAATTCTACCTATTTGAGTGTGGTACTAGGACAATATTTGTGATATGTCATTAGGTTACAGAAGCTTCTCTTAACTGGTTGGAACAATGGACATTCTGATGAGCTCCTCTGAATAGCATGGATTTCCCCTTTTAGCTGCTCAAAACTTAGAAAATGTTCAAAGGAAGCAGTTTTAAAATTATCCAAGCTTGCAAAACTGAAATTAAAAGCATGACATAAGAGCACTTTTAAAAGTGCTAACTGTGGGGATTTGTCTTGTATTCCACAAACAGCAGATGTGGCACAAACCTCCAGCAATAACCTGAGATGCCTACAATGCAGAGGTTTAAAAGCAGCAAAGTTACTTACAGTTGATGTCTGTGCACTGAATGCCTACTGCTGGTGGCACAAAGTGTCTTTGTTTATATAGGCTAAAACAAGAAGGCCTTTATTTAAATAAACCTTTAAAGAAGGCTAAATACTTCAAAAAAATAGGAAGACCAACTTTCTTCCAGTATAGTGAATGAGGATTGTGACAATGAAATTGTTAGAATCCACTTATTAATCGAACATTACAAATAAATTAAGCTAGGATTTAGAGTAATTTAAAGCAGAGATGTGTCTTGGTGGCAGCCACAAAACAACCAACCAGTTAATTAAAATAAGGATTTATATCAACCAAAATAACTTAGAACTCCAACAAACTGGTATAAATCACAAATTCATGTCAGGTGGGAATGGTACTACACAATTGACTTCAGAATTCTTCAGTTTCACATATAATCCTTTAGAAGGATGCCCCAAAATGTGCACAATCACTCACCTCTAAGATGAAGGCTCTCAGTTCCAGAGAAGTTACTTTGGGTGGCACCCCAATACAAGGGGAGACTCTGATTGCAGAACTGCTGCTCTGTGGAAGACTGACTCAAATGAGCAATCTGGCAGGGTTTTGTTTATACCCAAGACAAATCTGATCTGTGGTCAATTCCAATTGGCTGGGGGGCCAAGCCTTCTGGGACTGTGAGCCTAGGAACACTGGGAAAAAAAACCCAAACAGGTAAGCATGTGAAAAAAGTAATTTGGTCTCAACAGCCAGAAGGTCCTGGTCTTTGTCAAGCCCTTGTCAGACTGAGTGAATCTGCCACAGGGGGCTACAGATTTTAGGTTATTTTAGTCTGTACTAATGTACTGCTGCTCTACTTACTCCATCACTTTTCCTTAGAGCAATGTGTACAATGATGCCTAATGACTATAACTAGGTAACTAGTCTTGACTGTTGATCAAAGCCAGGGACTCATAAGAAAGATATCAGAGGATATTGGATGCTGTTTGTGCTGAGGTTGCTGACTGCTATGCTCAGTGGTTCCTTCTCTTCTGAACTATTTGTCATCTGCTTTGTCATTTGAGATCTGTGATCTGGGTCTTTTGATAATGGGATGGCCTACACTGCATCAGATGGGATTCACCTTTCTCAAACTGGGAGGAGGTTTTTGCTCAGGAGCTTGCAGGTCATATTGACAGGGCTTTAAGCTGTGTTTGAAGGTGAGAGAGGGGTAATATCAAGCTCATCTGTAACAAAACGTAGGATGACATGCTAAGGTTAGAGGCATGGGTACTAGCAAGTGCCCTCAGTTTGTTGCTCTGAGATGTGCTGGCCACACTGTAGTGCACTTGAAGACATGCTGAGACAAGCTAGGGGCTCCTGAGCTGATAGGAGGTGGGCAGCCTGTGCCAGTGCCCAGTGACCCTTTCTGTGAAAAATTTCTTTTTGATATCTAATCTGAACCACTCCTGGTGGAGCTTGAGGAGCTCTTGTCCTGTCCCCTGTCACTTGGGAGGAGGTCAGCTCCAGACTCTCTACAACCTCCTCTTAGGTAATTGTAGAGAGCGATGAGGCCTCCCCTCAGACTCCTCTTCTTCAGGCTAAACAACCCCAGCTCTCTCAGCTGCTTCTCGTAAGACTCATTCTCCCATCTTCTCACCAGCTTTGTCACTCTTCTCTGGACTTGTTCCAGAGCCTTAACATCCTTCTTGTGGTGAGGGGCACAGAATTGAACACAGTATTCAAAATGCGGCCTCACCAGTGCCAATTGGAGGGACAGAATAACCTCCCTGGACCTGCTGGTCACGCCGTTTCTGATACAAGCCAAGATGCCATTGGCCTTCTTGGCCACCTGGGCACACTGCTGGCTTATGTTGAGCTGGCTACCAATCAACACTTCTAGGTCCTTCTCTTCCAGGCAGCTTTCTAGTAGATTTTCCCCTAGTCTGTAGCACTGTACAGGGTTGTTGTGCCCCAAGTGCAGGACCCTGTATTTGGCCTTGTTAAACCTCATGCTATTTGTCTCAGCCCAGTGGTCCAGCCTGTTTAGATCCCTTTGTAGACCCTCCCTACCCTCCAGCAGGTCAGCACTACCTCCCAGCTTGGTGTTGTGTGCGAACAAGGGTTCATTTAGTGTCTTCATCCAGGTCATTGATAAAGATATTGAACAGGACTGAGCCCTGGGGGACACAGCTTATGACTGGCCTCCAGCTTGAATTTACTCCATTTACCAGAACTCTCTCAAATAAGCTTCTTTTTTATGCAAGAGAGAGCTGTTCGCAAACAAGGCAGCTGGCAATGGACAATGCATCTGGTAAAACAGATGGATTGGGTGGTAGCTTGACATTCTTATAAACAAAGTGGCACCTGGGGTGAGTCAAAGGCCTCACAGCCTGGTGTTACTTCAGATAAAAACAGAGACCTACAAAAGAACATACTGAACTCCCCACTTGAAGATGGGGCTAGCAGCCAAGTCCCCGCTTCTGACAATACAAGCAGCCTTGCCGAGGGCCAGTCAGCACATACTAATTGGCCTAGCCATGCCTTCCTAAGAGGTGTTGAAAGGTTTTCAAAAGGTATAAAATTGATACTGGAAACCCCTTTTCATTAGGTAAGTAAAAATGACCACCTTGCCTGACAGATAGATCAATGGGCCTTGACCTCTCTTCCTCCACCAAGAAGAAATGTCTTGGTAAAAATCATGTCTCTGACTCTGTGAGATGTTTCCCCAATCAATTAACTACTTAACATGAGGTTTTACTATATCTTGCTTTATATCTAGTTGTTAACCAGTTATAAGTGCTTAAACCCTAACAGCAGTAAATTTATCAAGGCAATCCCAGAATAGTTTTAGTCAGTCACCTGAACTACTACTATCTACTTACTGCCTCCAGCATTGTGAAATTACCTCTCTGATCGGCTTTGCTGCAAGCAAATTTCTGATGCTAAGTAAGATGACTTATGTTTGGATTCCACATCCTATAAAAAATGGATGTGGTGCAATTCCTAAGTCCTAAGACTTCCAGACCACAGATTATGAAGGCTCTACTTAAATCTTTTAAGTGAAAACTGTTGCTGGACATGACTTCCCTGAGGATTAGGCAAACACATTCTATTTATGAGGGGTAACCTACAATTTAGGTGGCACAGTCACGGCAGTTGTTTCATTCTGATTTCTTTTTGTACATGCTTTATAACATCTCCCCAAATTACTTCTTTATGTGCAATTTTTCATGCTTGTTCTTCTCTCAGAAGTGGTGTTTTGTTTTTTTTTTGTCAAAGGATTTAAAAGAAAACATTTTTTTTCTGATTCAGAGAACTGGGCATGAAAAAGATTGTTTTGACACACTTTTATGATCTTATTGCTCCAGAAGCATTTAAATCTGAAAACTGCAGTTGTGGTGGGTAAGTCTCAGCCTCTTACATAAGATGATGTAAGCACATAAGAATAACATTAAAAGGACGTTAATTAGGGTTGCAAAGTTAAGTGATTGACAAAAAAAGTTAGGCAGTGATAGAATGAACATTGATAGTGAGTCCTTAACTTAATCCTGTTTTTTTTTGTATATGTTATGCCAACTTTTAAGTGAGAACGTGCTATTTTTAGTCAGCTACTGTCTTTTTCTCATGTGGTTTTGTCTTTCCTTAACAAGTGTCTCATCACATTTGTCTTTCAAGCTCCAGTTTTCTTGCCCTATAATCCTTTGTTTTATCTGTCCAGGCCTCTCATTTCTACCCTACTCCTCTCATTTCCTTGCCTCACATTCTTAACTTTCACCTTTACTCATGAATGTCTCTGCCTCTGTCTTTCTTCCACTCTGCTACCTTATGTCATCTTCCTGCCACTGGCCAAGAAGAAATGAACACGTAAGAAACACCAACAGCAAAAATCCATGTCACATTTCTTGCATTCATATCTTAAGGTGTAGAGAACTGATTTACATATGAGAATATGTTTGGGAACAAACTTTTGGAGGAGGGACAGAGAGGAACCTTTCAGACTCTGGCTGCAGTCCAGCATCTCATGTATTTTAATCTTGGAGATCCTTTAGCTATGCAGTGTGCTTCTAGCTTTTTTTGTTTGATTACCAATATGCTGAGTTTTCTAAGGCTGTTTTAATAGATGAAGAAAAGGTGTTAGAAAGGTCTGTTGGAGGAAGGTATCTAGAAGAAAAAAAAAATCTGAGACAAAACCCCATGGTTAATATTCTTCACGTATTTGTATTTGACCAAATATATGTGAGCTCGATAATTTTACTTGCAGATCAGCTATGAAATTAAGCACTCTTCACTCTTACCTGCCTCATGTGTTTCCCATCCTTTGCCTTTCTATTAGACTGACTTTCTCTATGTTCTCTTAAGTTAAATTAGCTTGGGTCTATGGGGAAAGTTACTGTGTGTATGTAGCATCAACTGGAACAACTGTCTGTAAGTTTGCAGGCCGTTGCTGATCTCTGCTTTGTTCTCCTGCAATGCTTGGTGATCAGTGTTCTAGGAGGTGTGAACACACTGAACAAACCAGTAAGCCAGGCTCACTGGGTGAATTTTAACTTAAATTTAATTTGGGAACTTCCAGAGCTTTCTAACTTATACTCCAAAAAGCTAACTTACATTCTTAATTTTCTGCACTGTGAGTAGGTCTGGCTAAATTGTTCCTGAGCTGTTTAATTGGCAAAGGGGACTGTCATTCTGTGTTAAATAAAATTGGAAAAGAAGGAGCCCAAGGAAGATCTGTGTAGTCGTGAAAGGTTTTTTTGAGTTCAAAGCTGCTGTTGATACTGGATATGATCCAAAATCTGATGCCAGAGGAAATGCTTCCATTGATGTCATCATATTTCAGATCAGGGCCACTGTGCTCAACCCACTCCTCCCCCGGCCAGAGCTCTGGTACCTGAATCTCTGGGAGGGTAGGCTGGGCCAACAGCATTTGGAGACACTCCCACTCCTAATCACCAGCTGCCTTGGAACCACATGCAATAGATGCCCTCTTCCACTTGTATAATTCATTCTGTTACTTTTCCCAAAGTGTTTTGTATGAGAATTTGTATTTTTTTTTTCCACTCTAGTCTTGCTTTTCCTTTGCTTTCATGAAGACAGGTGAGCATAACTTTGCGTAATCCACTGATGTCATGGATGAGGTCTGACTGGCCCTCACTGCCTAGTGGCAGCTGTCCCCCAAATCTGAAATGCTGGCTTATTCAGCCAGGAATTGTCTGAGCCTAGACGTGCTTTATGCCCACACCATTTGACACTTGTCTGTGCCTTTTTACATTAAAAAAAGTTTTGAGAATACAGATTATTATATGAAAGATAATGGATGAATTGACATTTCTAGTGATCTTCTCTGTTATTATTGTATTTTATAGTCTCAGACACCAAACGATGGTCTTGGTAAGCCCTGAGGCTGAGATGAGCTCTGTGGCGGAGGGTTTGAAATTGGTGGTCTCCTTTTGACTCCGCATGTCAGGGAAATGTGTCTCACTGGACAATCTCATGGCTGAATTGATTTCTTAGTTGTCCTGTGATCCACTATTGCCCTTTGGTGTTGCTGATCAAAGTGGTTTTTATTTTGCTTCATCTGCTTGTCTTTTCCTGGCTTTATCTGTCTCTGCAATACTGAAATGTCCCCTTGTCCAATTTTCTCTTCCAATTTACTTTTAGAGGGAGCAGGATGGAGACTTCTGTCACATAATCTGTCTGCTAGTTAAAAGATGCTGTTGCCCTTAGGTAGGCAATATCTTACATCAGTTCAGCAGACAAAGACATGAACATACTTTTCTCACTGCCAGAGCAGATCAAACATTTAACTTTCTAATATCGAAGTGTTTTCTCTGTGTTTTTAAACAACTGTTGATAACAGATTAGCTGGTATGGTAAAACTTCTCTCTATGGAGTATTTTGCACTCTGATCTGGTGGGTGAAGAGAGCTGATATAAGTCACTTTATTCTGAATGTTCTCCAACATATAAAAAGAGAATTAAAATGTTGTTTGTCTTTCTCATATGCTTTGAAATCCACTGCAGAAAAATGCTATTTAAAGTTGGACAATTATCACCTATAATTATGATCAAACACATATGAGCATTATTATAAAAAGTTAACCTGATAGAATATATTGCTGTAAGCATAAAAAAATTGGGAAATTCCAACCCTTGCTGTAGATGAGTGACACTGCAGGCATTTTTAAGCATGGATATTAGCTGTTCTTCCTGTCAGTAAGGCAGAGAACACTGTAAACTGCACTGTTACATGTTGAAATTCTTTCCTGTATTTAGTTTCTTTGCCATGATTTTGCATTAGCATAATCCTTTGACCTAATTATGAAAATATCATCAAAGGACTGAAAACTGAAGTCAAGTTTAGAGTCGAATGTCTTGCTATATTTTGTGAATGGCATTAGCTTGGTGGACAAGGATGGCAATAAGAACTTGCACCCCCAAAATCTATAATGAGACAGCAGAACTCAACTTATGTTTTGAAGATAATTCTTTGTTGTTATCGACAATTTTTATTCCTATTGTCTTAAACTATGAGAACCTTGAATGTACTTTCGGGCATCAGGTTACTGCAGGAACTTCTATCCGAAGTATTAGTTTTTTACTGACTTACAAAAGCAAAATGGTTTTGCTAAACAAATTCACATAAGTTACTCTTTACTTAAAAATTATTTTTAAATTGAGAACATAGCTGAGCATAAACTGTCAAATGAGAATCTTTATTATTTTCTAATTTCAGATACGTGAACTGGATACATCAGCATGGAATTTTTAGATGAACAAGGTTTCAGATCTACCTCCAAACCTCCAGCTGCTCACTTCCTTTGCTGATCTTGCCTGGACACCTCAGGACAGTCCGAGGACATATACAAGCTGCTATCTGATAGACCTACATTATAAAGGTTGGCTCATCAAAATGAAAGCCTATCCCCTTATTAGATTTTTATTTTATGATTTTTTTGTTCAAGTTCCTGGCATCAGTGCAGTAAAGAGACACAGGGTTTTTAAAAATTCTTATGTCTTAAATAGAATATTGCTGATATAGTTTTTTTTTTTAAGAAGGGATGTCTTCATTGTAACTATATTGGCTCATGCCCTCTGATAAAGGAGCAATAAGGTTGCAAACTGCATGATTTATCAACCTGGAAATGGCTGTGCAACCCTGTTCTCCTATTTGTCTGCATCATACTAGCTTATTACATTTCACTGGCACTTTATAAAAGCTCAGAAAAAATGCCTGTTTACAAGTGAAAGGAGTTACACTCAGTTGGTATAAATCACAACAATAATGTGAAGTTGAGACTTCTTTTTTTTCTTCCCCAGAACTGGTGAGGATTCTTGCTGCTATCAATAATAATATAATGAGAGCCAAAGTAATATCTTGAGATTTTCAAAGGATTATGACCATATTGTGTTATTTGCTTTAACAATGCATAATGAAATGTAAATTTCCCTGAAAAGAGATCGTCTTGGGGAGACACAGAGCACAACCAGATTTGTTAGAACACCTTCTATAAAGTTTTTTTTTGGGGGGGGTTGGTGTTTTGTTTTGTTTTTGTTTTTTAATTGATGGACTTAAGCTTTTAATAGCTGAAATTATTTGTACTATTCACTCTTTTGCATCTGCACCCAGCTAGAGCAAGAGTGAGAGACCAACCCGGCTGTACACTTAGAAGTGGATGATATCCTGATACAGCCATGGTTTTCAGACAGATGTTCAGAAACTCCTCTGGGGGTCCCTTTGTGTCAGCAGATGTGCATTATACCTGTAGTTTCTGTCTGTATGTAGCAACTCATTCCTGTCTTGGCATGGTCCAAATTATCCCTCCACTGATTGATGAACGCATTTATCAGCCTCTTGGTGTCCTCAGTTTACCAGTTCCTGGGAGACTTTCGTGTGCTATCTTGGCATATAAGTTTTTACTCTTCATCTACTGTTTTCTCATGGTGATTCCTCTATCCACATGTGTAGGTTCCTGGGGTCCCATTGAGGCAGGATCATGCCAGAGGGGCTTTTGTGGCAGGAGTAGCACTGAGGCACTGACTGTGACTGAGGGAGACAGAAGGTATGTGGGAGAAAGGAAGAAATGACCTTTTTCTGTAGTTGGGGAACAGGGCCACAGCATTTTACTGCCTTGTATCACCCCTGGCAGGGAGCCCGTAGCAAGGCTGTGAAATGAGTCCAGGATGTCTGTGTCCTCTTTGCTCAGCCCTTCACTCTCAAGAACAACTGTCTCTGCAGTTTTCAGCTCCTGTTGCTGCTCTTGCTCTGCTGCAAGATATGCAATCACAGTGTATTTTGCTGGATTTACTAACACTCTGGAAATAGACTCCAGGATCTGAGGAAAATGCCAAGCTCTGTGATATTGGGTCTCGAGGGGTTGGCTGGCACAGTTTTACTGCGACTCAGCCTGAGCTGTTTGTTCTTCTGATGAAATAGTGATGTTTCTTCAAGTCTTGAGTGCACAAAGTATGGACAGAAAAGGAGGACCCCAAAAATATATCAGGAAAGGGAATGATTTAGAAGAGGGAATGATTATCTAGGAAGTCCATTTTTCTTACAACTCCTCCACCCAACATGTATAGAGTACTCAGGAGAAAAGAAAGAATAAGCTAAATATTTGTAAGAAATTAAATCCAAACAGTAGACTGAAAAAATATTTAAAGAAATAATTATTGAGGCTGTGATTCAACATAATGTGTTTTGCAGAAGTCACTTTGTTTTACCAGCCCTTGTCTTTCCACTGTTCCCAAGTTCAAGGGCTAAAACCCACGACTGACAACCCCTTCTTTTTATTTCATTCTAGATATTGCTAATATTTCATTAGATAACACTGACAAACATGCTTCAGGGTGGCAATTTTGGCTATATTGATTTGGCGATGTTGATGTCAGCATTAGATTCTGTTGAGAATATGAGTCGTGACTGAACCTAACATTGTAACATCATGTTCACCTATTTTAAAGTATTTTTTTCCCCATTCTCTAAAAGCTCATTATGNAAATGTAAATTTCCCTGAAAAGAGATCGTCTTGGGGAGACACAGAGCACAACCAGATTTGTTAGAACACCTTCTATAAAGTTTTTTTTTGGGGGGGGTTGGTGTTTTGTTTTGTTTTTGTTTTTTAATTGATGGACTTAAGCTTTTAATAGCTGAAATTATTTGTACTATTCACTCTTTTGCATCTGCACCCAGCTAGAGCAAGAGTGAGAGACCAACCCGGCTGTACACTTAGAAGTGGATGATATCCTGATACAGCCATGGTTTTCAGACAGATGTTCAGAAACTCCTCTGGGGTCCCTTTGTGTCAGCAGATGTGCATTATACCTGTAGTTTCCGTCTGTATGTAGCAGCTCATTTCCTGTCTTGGCGTGGTCCAAATTATCCCTCCACTGATTGATGAACGCATTTATCAGCCTCTTGGTGTCCTCAGTTTACCAGTTCCTGGGAGACTTTCGTGTGCTATCTTGGCATATAAGTTTTTACTCTTCATCTACTGTTTTCTCATGGTGATTCCTCTATCCACATGTGTAGGTTCCTGGGGTCCCATTGAGGCAGGATCATGCCAGAGGGGCTTTTGTGGCAGGAGTAGCACTGAGGCACTGACTGTGACTGAGGGAGACAGAAGGTATGTGGGAGAAAGGAAGAAATGACCTTTTTCTGTAGTTGGGGAACAGGGCCACAGCATTTTACTGCCTTGTATCACCCCTGGCAGGGAGCCCGTAGCAAGGCTGTGAAATGAGTCCAGGATGTCTGTGTCCTCTTTGCTCAGCCCTTCACTCTCAAGAACAACTGTCTCTGCAGTTTTCAGCTCCTGTTGCTGCTCTTGCTCTGCTGCAAGATATGCAATCACAGTGTATTTTGCTGGATTTACTAACACTCTGGAAATAGACTCCAGGATCTGAGGAAAATGCCAAGCTCTGTGATATTGGGTCTCGAGGGGTTGGCTGGCACAGTTTTACTGCGACTCAGCCTGAGCTGTTTGTTCTTCTGATGAAATAGTGATGTTTCTTCAAGTCTTGAGTGCACAAAGTATGGACAGAAAAGGAGGACCCCAAAAATATATCAGGAAAGGGAATGATTTAGAAGAGGGAATGATTATCTAGGAAGTCCATTTTTCTTACAACTCCTCCACCCAACATGTATAGAGTACTCAGGAGAAAAGAAAGAATAAGCTAAATATTTGTAAGAAATTAAATCCAAACAGTAGACTGAAAAAATATTTAAAAAAATAATTATTGAGGCTGTGATTCAACATAATGTGTTTTGCAGGAGTCACTTTGTTTTACCAGCCTTTGTCTTTCCACTGTTCCCAAGTTCAAGGGCTAAAACCCACGACTGACAACCCCTTCTTTTTATTTCATTCTAGATATTGCTAATATTTCATTAGATAACACTGACAAACATGCTTCAGGGTGGCAATTTTGGCTATATTGATTTGGCGATGTTGATGTCAGCATTAGATTCTGTTGAGAATATGAGTCGTGACTGAACCTAACATTGTAGCATCAAGTTCACCTATTTTAAAGTATTTTTTTCCCCATTCTCTAAAAGCTCATTATGTTTTATAGGGAAAAGACAATGTAGGAATTGCTTTTATCTTTAGGTAAATTCCATTAATGTAATATGAACTGTATGTATAGAATTTGTAACTTTACCGTGAAACATTTACTGGTTTTGAAAATATCAGTGTGCTTTGAATGAAAATCATTTGGGACCTGGCTTCTTTTTTGCACTGGGGTCTAATGCTGAGCCATTAACTGTTGCAGGGTTAGGTTGTCAGAACCAGATGACTGGGAAATGGTTGAATTTGTACCAAGTCCTCAAAGATGATTAAACTCCTAGCTGTTTCCTCATCCTAATTAAAAATTAGGTGTGGAGTGGAACTAGATTGGTCTGTGAGTGCTGTTACCTGCCCCTGCAGCACCTGATGCCACACTACCCTCTCCTGAGCTTATCCAAGCCTTGGAGAAGACCTTGATAGATAGATGCAAGTGACTTTGTAGTATAAGGGTCAGGAGAATTGGAGGCATTTGTGGTGAAAGCTAAAAAGGAAAACCTGCAAAGACAAATAACTCCAATCTGTGCTTTTTCTTCTGTTCTGTTGAGTATTGCTATTGATCCATTGAATTAAAACCACAGAAAATCCTTTAAATACTAGTAACTTTGATTTTTTCTAGGCATTCTTCACTGAATTGTCTTAGTTAATTAGTGTCATATTTAAAAAAGATTTTGGTTGAGTAAAGGATCAGTTTTTCTCACCATTAAAATACACCTGATGTTAAAGCAGAATATTTCAAGTGGCTTGATAGTGCTGTTTTTTCAAACTATTTTATGCTGATGGAAGGAACCTAATCTGAACTTCCTGGTCTTAAAAGCATTCTCAAGAGTCTCACTTCCTTCTCCTGATATGCTTAGGAGTGATTATAATAATAAAACAAATAAGCCTATTGTTTTAAACTATACCTACAAGAGGACTTCATGCACAGCAAGAATGGATTAGATGATCAAACTGTAAATAATTAACTGAATGGGAACACTTCCTTGAGATATGAGGGTAGGATGACCTCTGTGTTTGCTACATAACCAGCCTATTGTTGGTGCTGGTGGGAAGGAAATAATGAAATAGAGTATGTATAGAAATATTTGCCCAATACTAAACTTAATGTCTCGCCACTGGTCGAACATAGACTTGCTGATTTTGACTATGCTACTTGAAGCAAATTGTTCTCCTGTATACACATAAAAAGCCACAGGATTTTCCGTGAATTTAAGGAAGGGAGAATTACACTAGCACTTCAACGACCATGGAAGAGTGTAGTAGAACTTTGGCTGTCAGATGGAATAGATCTGAAAGAATCTGTGTTAGGGAAATTGTTGTCCTCTCACAAAAAAGAAAAAAGGAATATTGCAGCCTTTGCTTTTGGAGTCCAAACATAGGAACAAATTCCAGCTTATACGGAAAGATTTAGAACAGCAAACTTTTGTCAGGTCAGAAAACCAGAAAATCATAAAGACGAGAAAGTGCTGTGGATACTTTTTTCTAGTATAGTTCATCCGGGAGTCATTGCTCAGGAAAGGCACATGATTAATAAAGTCTTGTTCTGTTTAACTATAGAACAACTTGACTAATATCTGAGCCAATTTTTCCACACTGTCTCAAACCTGGAATAGACAGAAAAGTAGTCAAGTCCCTAGGATGATTTAATATGTGGCTACAGATAAGTAGCCAGAAATGGGAGGAGAAATGTAGAACAATTCCATCAAAACCCTTATTTGAGAAAACTAGGTAAGGACCTGACCACCATCTTGGGATCTGCCCTCCTCACCAGCTTAGGCTGGCTGGTAATACCCTGTTCTGCTGAACCCCATGGGGACCCCCAGCCACTCCTGTCTTAACATCCATTAGGGAGCAGACTTGCTTTTGTTGTTCCCTGAGAGATTCTTGAGGGCTTTTTTTCTTTCTTCTTGTTTGGTTTCGTGACTTTTCTTATAATAAAATAAACTATATTCTGCAGATGTCTCTTTTAGTCCATTGGCTTCACAGAGATGTTTGAATTAGGTCTGACGCCTTACCTTTAAACAGTGCTAGGTGAGCAGGATGACATCCATAGTGAAAACAGAATTTCCCCTTCATCTCTAGGATTTGACATCATTTGGGTGTTTTGACCTAGTTCTCTTTCCTGAGCTTGGTTCTTTCAAAGGTTTTCTTGCAGATCTCCTCTATTATAGATCTCCATTACCCATTCCCTAAAGACCAGATATAATCCTTTCATCTGTCTTGTGTGGTTATTACTGCCTACTCCAACAAATCAGCAGAGCTTTAGCAGCTTTAGATGGATATCTATGTAATCTCTTTATTGGCTGCCCAGCAGAGTCCCGCTGCTCACTGGGACAGTGATCTTTCATATTCATCACGTGAGTGTTCAAGTGCTCAGGTTTTACTATAAGGAGTACCATGGAGAGAAGATGATAAGCTTCAAGGGAGGCAAATACTGATCTTTGGTTTTGAGGTATTTGAAAACCTGCAAAACTGCATATGTATCTGATTAAAAAATTCAAAAGTTGAACCATGTTTGGTTATTTATATCAGTTGGAGAGCATGGTCGATGAAGTAGGATTTGTGTGAAGAAAGCTTTGGTGGAAGTTAATTACAGGTAATCAGGGAGTACACAAAGTGTACAATAATGCATCTTAATGCCACAAAGTTAATGAGAATTCTGACATTGATTTCAAAGCAGACTAGACTTCGTGAAAGGCTTATTTGACTTAGAGAGGAAATTTCCCTAATGCATAAATCAGCTTCATGCTAATAACTATTTGTTTAAATAATTTTAGTAATAAGAATGTGTGAAAAGTTAGATTTATTTGCAGATGATTCACAAATATAAAACAAAAATTGAGATAATTATTTGTTTTGTTATATTCTATTTCTTTGCCTTTAACAGCTTGTAATAGCAGTTAGTCACTCCCTCTCTGCAGCTGAAAAAGTTAACTTGATTAAAGTGATCCAGTTTAGTACAGAGCTAAAACTAATCACAAAGTTATACAGTGAGTCAGGGGACCAAAAAGTAAAAATACTAGGATTTCTGCTTGTGAGGAAGGATATCCAAAAGAAGTGCCTTCTGCTTAGGGTGGCAGCTGTAGATTGTAATGATGCTTTTATGATAAATTACGGTTCCAAATAAATGTATTACAAATATCAAAAAGCCTATAAAATTTTATGGCTTAATTGTTGCAAAATCAAGATAGTTGTAAAAAGAAGCACAGTTCATCAAATTCCCTGTTTTTATTGCACAAGATAAGTTTTTCATGTTTTTTTTGTGTCAGTGTAACCCAGGCTGCAGATGGACTTGCCCCACCTCCTTGAGTGAAGAAATCTTTGCCTTGCTTGTTTCCTTGTTGAAAGGAAGAAACTAGTTCACTTTTCATGCCTAATTTTATTGCTTGACATAGTGATAAATTTAACAAAGCCTACAGTTTTTAACTGTGATGCCTAACCAAGGTTGGGATTCAGAGCGTGAAGTTATTAGAGGCTTTCTTTAATATGGAGGTGCCTATGGATAAACCAAGGGCTGGATTTCGTGAGACATATTTCTGTAGATCTGAGGAATCAGCTGCTGCAGGTGGATGCAGGGTTGAAGAGGAAACATAACCCATGAGAAGACGGTAAAAAAAGTAGTGACTGCAAGCAGTGAGGGTGTTACCCGGTTCTTATGACCCTGGGTGGAGCTATGAAAGGGATGGACTGTGGAATGTCTGAGCTAAACCATACACCAGAGGAATGAAAGAGATAAAGATAAAGCTGAAAAGGATGTGAAAGACAAGAAAAAAGATAAGGAAGATGGGAGAAACAGTCATTTTCTCAGGAAAATAAAATTTCTGTGGATATTTACATAGATAAAGTTTAGTCTCATGGGGCCTTATTTTCATATTTCTAACACCAAGAATAACCATTACTCCAACTGAAGAAGCTGCTCATATCCTGTGGTGGAAGAATCAGCTCCAGGCATCAGCTCTAGCAGAATTTACTTTCGTTAGATAAATAAAACCCACATTAGCTGCCAAATAAAAATCATTATCACATGAGTTTCTATTATGCTTGCTCAGTCTCTGGTGTATTGAGCAGATATTACCAACTCATCTCACATAAACTGCCCAGTAGGTGACTGATAATGGCTTCAGGCAGATACCAGGCAGGATCACGATGCAGGGCAGAGTCATATCTCTTAGTCAGCGTATCAAGCTGCTCTTGAAACCACAGTGCAAAACCACAGCTATCATTCAGCATCCTCTCTGCAAGACATTCTTGGCACTCTGAACTCACAGTAGTTGTTTTACCTGTTGGGTCTTCCTTGGGCGATTTAATTCATTAAACAGACAAACAAAAAAATGCTACAGATACTGAATGTTTGTCATAGATACTGAATGTTTATATAATTTTTATTTTACTTTCTTTTTCTTTTATGCTGTATATTAGTGTCCACACAATGCAGAGCAATATAATTGTGAGACAAGAGGATAGTCAAGAATTTTTTTCCTTGGGTGTATTGTTTTTTTTAATTTTATTTTTGCAGATAAGAACCCCAAAAGAGAAGGTATGTTATTTGTGTTCACCTCACCTTTGATGTTAAACGTAGTCTGCACTGCTGAGATGGGTGCTACTGTCTGAGGTACCATTCCAATTTGTGGCATATTTGGGTACTAGCAATCTGTGTGTGTGTCCGATTTCAGAGCCTGAGCAATGCTGGAGGGACCCATTTTTTCTGCCTACTGTAGCTCTCTTGATTATTCTTTTATCCAGATATCAAACAGAAAACCAACAAACTTTAGATGCCCTTAAAAATGGTGATAATAAGGGAAGATTGTAGAACATAACTGGATTGTACTCTTGCAGCTGAATTGCTATTGATTTTACAGAATGTGAAATCTCATTGTGAGGCAGCCATCTCTAGCCCCTGGCTATGCTCTGCCACCTTGCCTACATGGGGCAGGGTAGTACCTTGCAAATGTCTTTGCTTTTTCAAAGGAGATGGCTTGTAACATGCAGTTCTGCTTTGTACAAGCCTGGTTGCTATGATTTCTCTCTATTAGTCTTTCTCCTATTGTATCCATTAGTAGATTTTATGATTACTTCAGTTGTACAGAGATGTGTAATGTTAGAGCAAACTGGTGATGGTTTTGTTTTAAATGTTGCAGAGTAGCAGCTGTTTTGTGAGTACAGAAGGATCTGTTGCAGAAAAATAAGATACAGTCCCAACTCGATGAAGTGAGAAATTATTTCAGCCAAAAGGGTATTTCACAAGTAGTGGGAATATAATTCAAACATTTGTATTTTTAATGTTTTTTTCTTTCTTACTGTTCACTTCTTTTTGGTTTGGGTATTTTTCCCAACATAGTTTTGTGTTGCTTACTTTATTTTACTTTGCACATAAGGAAAAAAATATGAAAAAATATTTTTGCCAACGTTTTGCTTCTGTTCCCTTATATGCAAAGAATTTTAACCAAAAAAAGAGGAATTAATTCTTTATCAGTAAGGCATAATACAGAGCCATTAATTATTGTACAGACATTACAGCTTATCCATAATGTTCAATCACAGCAGATGACAGCAGCAAAGTTAGGGGTTTGTATGGCTTTATTACTACGAAGAATATAGGACAAGGGGAAATTGTATTATTTCTGGTTTAACCTTTTTATGACCATGAAAAAGAAATGCAATTCTAAATTGTTTCTTTGCATGGGTCCATCCTACCATTAGATCCTTCTGTTAAGATATTGCTTTGCTGGCTCACCTATATAGGTCTCAAAATCATATTTATGTTCTTTACTCTCTAAATAATTTTTGTTTCCAGGCTGTGTTAACACACATAATTTCTTAGTGTAGTGTATATATCTGCATAGCTATGGAAATATGTCACAAATAATTCTACAGGGTATAAGTTTCATGCTCTCTTGTTGTAATATCAAACAGCAGTATAATTATGAGGAGCAATATGTAGTGATATCTTTAACTTGTAAAGACAAGGTGTCACATCTAATACAGTACAAGTCTAATAGGGTTATACAACATGACAGCAGAGAGTTCAAACTCAGCATGCTCAGGTATACGTTTGGATACGTGTTGAAACAAAGCAGAAAACGGAGTTCAGGAGGCAGAATGCTTGTGACATAAAACTAGAAATATAAAAATTATATTTTTTCTGTCTTTTTGTTTTGTGTCTTGGTGAAGCTCTGATGGCCCAGAATCTGTACTTTTTTTTTTCAAAACATGTTACTCCTTTACTCTCAAAATCTATGATGTTAAATAGTAACTGGCACTCAGTTGAAATTTGATTTTTTTTTTTAGGATTTCATCTCATATTTATCTAGCCAGATAGTAGATTGTGTTGACTGTAGGGGTAGCATTTCACCTTACCTCTAGTTGTGGTCATTTTGATGATGTAAAGTGCAATAATTGCTGAATGCATTCCTGGTTTCTTTTTCCTTCATGACTGCAAGTAGTATCACAACGAAAAGCATAGGAAGTATGTGGGTGATCAGGGTTCAAGATAGAGCTTGTACCATTCTCAGTAAGGCAGTACATGTGATCAGCTTGAACTGCTGTCTCTAACAGGGGCCACACACTTTGTTATTGGTTCAAAATGTTCCTGGGATAATTTCAATAATGCACAGCTGAAATAATAATGTGTGTGTATTATTATTATTAACAGATATAAATGAAGGAACTCATGAATTGGGTAATTAGGAGTGTAAGAAAATCCTAAGCAACTGGATGCTTGAAAGGTTTCTTTTGCATTGATTAAGTGCAATTGATGTACCTGTGTTCAAGGGCCAATTTTACACAATTAAACTCGATACATTTGGAATAAGCTATTTTTACACAATATATACAGCTTGTTAAGGATAAAAAAGTTTCTGATTTTTTTTCAGTCAGTCATATCTCAAAGAGATCTTGTCATTCAATGCAGTTCTCCCTTGGAGATTATTTTTGTATCATGTTTCTACTTAAAGCATTCTATACTAGCAAGGTTGGGAATGTATCCAAACAAGGCTTGTTTGTTTCCCAAAGTATTTTGGAAACGTAGCAAATGAAAGTCTCCATGCATGGAGGTATGTCAGTAACAAGCATTGGCACAAAGGGAGCAAGGAGGTAACGTTAGCACATTAAAAGGCATCGATGGGGAGTCCAGGTCTACTGTAAGTAAATTGTTTTTTCTTACCAGAAAAGAAACATCACCTCTACTGAGTGGTTTACAGGCCCCACACACCATCTAAGGCAGGAATTTAAAAGTTTTATTAGACAGGAACAAATCATAAATGTTCATTTAGGGGAGAAGTAGAATTCTCAATCCACTGTCTTTTCCAGATATGAAGTAAGGATTGCTTTTCTTTCTCTGCTCTTGCAGAAGTGGAAACTCCGTCTTTCTGGATTAAATAAATACTCCTGGAATGGGCCAATGCAAGAGCTTCTCCCTGCCAACCACTGTATCAGGTTTTGGGCAGTGGATTAGGTCTGACTTTATGGCTGGGGCACCATCCAGACTCTTGTGGGATTACCCATAGGTGGCTTTGGCTGTAGGCATTGCTTCCTGGAGTGCCTGCATGTAAAGCTTGGTTCTAGCATAGTAGACACAGACCCTTTAGTTGCTGTTGCTTTGTGTCTGTCAGAAGCGACTATGCAAAAAAAGTTCTTGCATGACTATTTAGCAACACTTTGTGGTCTGCACACCGACCTGTGGGCTGCACCACTCAAACCCTTGCTCTGAAAAAGTTGTTTCTGCCAGAAGATGCTGCATTCCAGAAAACTCATATGTAAGTAATCCCAGTATCTGAGGCCACTTACAAACAACAGACCATTTCTGGAAGTCCTTTTCCGTGCTTTCTCATTCTTTTATATTGGCCTCTTTCCCTCCTTCTTGATTTGTCACTTGAGAATCTGCATAAAATGAAGTATGCAGCACATTCAAAGGAAAGCTCCTGGAGCTGAAATACTGCAGCTGTTCTGTCTCTGTGGTCTATTACTTCAGACTTGCAGTCTGATTGCTTGTGCTGAAAAGAGTTAAAAGCCTTAGAAAAAGCTGCAGTTGGCACCTGTGGCAGAGGGTAGCACTGCTTTGTAATGCGGGAGGAGATATGAGCATCCGAGAGCTGGAAGCACTGTAGATTATATCACTGTGAGCAAACATGGTATACACAGCCCCATGTATTTAGCTTGAAGTCTTCAACCGTATGTATGTATGTATGTAGCTTGAAGTCTTCAACCTAATGACTTCTTTTAGGGTAATTAAACATGAATTTTAACTTAATGAAGGCTTCTGAGCTCTGTAAGATATCAATAACTTGTCCTGATGTCAATGCTGAAAGATACTGACTGATAAACTTCTATCACTAGTATGTGGTTCAGAGCGGTTCTTTCCTGAAACAACTTTTCACATAGTATGAAATACAAGTCATTAAGCATTCCTATGGGAAATGGATACTTTCTCCTAACTTTTACATACTGTACCTATTGGAATTCTGAGAATTTCCCACCTGTCCATATCCATTAATTGGGCACTGTATCTGGGTGCAGTGTGGAGAAATGGAAATTGAAATAAATGTATTTTTACTAGAGTTACTGTTAGTCATGGGCTCTGATGAAGAAGGTTGTGTGTCTGACCTCATTTTATAAAATGTGATATTGATGCACCTTTTATTTATTTGTATGTTGCTGTATGTAAAATGGAATGCACCCCCAATACACCAGCCTTCTTTCTTCTGCTATGAAATCATTTACAGATAGGCAGCAGGCCCAGATGTGCCATCTACATCTGAGAATCATGTCTTTTTTTTGTGCCTCTTCTTTGTACAGATGGAAGAGAAACATTGATTTATCCTGGGAGCTAGGCAGCCAAATATCTTTAGATTCTTTCAGAAGAATGAGTCTATGGGATGGTGCTCAGCTGGTGGCAGGTGGGGCTTGGAAAGAGTTTGTTAGTTGGCATGAGTTGAATTTAAAGTCCAAACCAGAAGCAAAACTTGAATGCAGTTTATGGTCAAGGACCCATACACTTTGTTAGCGTCTCTCCTTTTTTTACCTTGCACTTGTTTTTTTTTAACCGTTTACAGTTATCTTATGTGATAACGTAGCTTATTTAGAACAGGAAATTTGACATCTCTACTGCATCAGACTTGACATCCACTTCAGAGATATGGATGCCATTCTCTGTTGGCGAATTCAGGATTACTTTATGGCTCCTGTCTGGGCTAGAACTGCTGTAATTCAAGAGGGTAGTATAAAATGTGAAAATCTGTAGCCTGGAAAAATCCAGCCTGACACGGACAATCTAAACCTACATTGTAAAAAGCACGTTGAGGCTTAGTTCCTTGCTAAAGCACACTGCTTTTCTCACCTGAGAATGTGAAAGTGTTTATAAATCTAACTAAAATTCTTATCTGGAAAAAGGGGAGACCCAGCTTTTGGACTCAACTTGGGCATTTGACCCAACATTTTCCTTTTTCAAATACAGAAGGTTATGTTCTTGTAGGTAGGAAGATATTGATAACAGCAGATAATATGGTAAAATCAGAAAATCAATTTCTGTAATGATTTTACAAGATTTTTTTTGTTTATCTTGACCAGCCATAATTTTCTGACTAGAGAAATAAGCACTCTTTCAGTGTTCTTTGCTGAAAGACTGTCAGTGACCCTGCCAGTTTTTATTGAATTAGCTCCCTGACACACAGACTTTGAGGATCAATGAGTCAAATCATTAACCTAACACCACCAATAAACCATGTACCTAAGCACCACATCTACACTTCTTTCAAACACTTCCAGGAATGATGATTCAATCACTTCTCTGGGCATCCTCTTCTGATGCTTAACAATGTTTTCAGTGAAAAACGTTTTTTCCTAATATCCAGTCTAAAGATCTCCTTTTGCAATTTGAGGCCATTTCCTCTTGTCAGTTGTTACTTGGGAGAAGAAACACCTCACTGGTTAGCTAAGTTTTCCCTATTACTCAGCAGAAATGTCAAAGCATGTCTCTAATTCTCAAATACTTCCAAAAAAAGACGAGCAAGTGACAACACATAGGAAAAAAACCCTGAACAACAAAACATTCAGCATGAAAACTAGGCTTGGATGCAAATACTAACAGGCCAGAATGTGACAGTCTTCTACAGCTCAGCTTTCTTCTTCTCTTTGCATTTTTTTCCCCATTCCTTTATAAGGTGTTTCCTTCCTTTTTTTCACTCTGTTCAGCGACATTTGACTTAAAAGGACACCTCATGAGGACCAGTAGATGATAGACTGTGAAGGCAGCCTTATCTGAAGTGGAGGATTTACGATTAAGAACAGATATAAAGATATATAAGATGATGTGAAACTTTCTGATGTGATCGTAATTCATACTTGAAAGGGTCATAATGACATTGCTTCTCTCCACTTATATTGAGTGCTTCATCTTAAGATCTCAAAAGGTTTTATGGAGTGAATTTAGCAGTACTATAATCTTCTCCTTCACCTTTATCAGGCTGCAATGACAGTAGGAGACAAGTTAGGGGCAGTCATTAAAAGAATCCACAATGCCCTCACCAGCTTAGGTTGGTGTGCTCTCATCTGGACCTTGCCAGACTAGGTAGGAAACATGCAGGAGTAGATATAAAATCTTCATTCACATCCAGCGAAGATGCATGATGAAGCTGGGGAGACCACTGCACCTAAATTCAGATGGCTAAACCAAAAACTACTACCTTGGATTGTAATGTTGATTAGTTGTCTAGCCCCTCTGTATGTTCAAGGAATTGAACAGGCTCTCCACTCCTACCACATAGTTTCTGTTCTCATTTTGATGTTCTTCTTAGCACCATTAACTAAGAAGGTCAGGTAAGTGTTTAAAGTTAGGTGAAATTACTTCGCTGCCTCCTGCCAAAAGCAAGCACTTTGTGGCTGGGCAAGACTGGGATGAGAAGGGAACCAGTGAATCAGGTCTTTTGATTCCTAGGTGAAGACTCTAGTAAAAAGAGAGTACTAAAGTAATTACGGTTTTAATGAAAGCTTCCTGAAGTGCTGTGCTTAGTGCTGGACTGCAGGTGGTCTTTATGCAGTGGGCATGCTGTGAGTTGTCTTAAACAGTTAGATCCTGTGGAGACCAAAGCGGAGAAATAAAATCTTTATGTCTAATATTTGGACCACAGTAGAAAAACATTCAGGTCCCTGAAGAGTCACAAGTCTGAGTCTGTAGCACATTTTATCAAAGTATCTCCAGGATTCTGCAGTTAAATGACCACTGGAACATGGCCATTTTTGTTGCTTTGTGGATGCAGCATCACAAAGAGCCCTGTTTTGTGTATCACACAGATTTTGGGGGTTTGGATAACTTATATGACACTGAAAGACTTTGCTGGAAATGTGTATGACAGCCTTAATACACAGATGATAGAAAGGTCTGTGTGGGCTACGCTTCATAAGTGCTTCTTGCAGTCAGAGCAAGCATGGAACTGAGCTGTTTGTCTCAATGCTTGGTATGGATCAAACATTAAGAGAAAATAGATGCAATACAGGACAGTCTGGCTTCTTTCAGCTGATGAGACCTAGTGAAGGTGTAATGTTGCTCCTGCTGGGATCTTTCAGCAGCTTTGAGGCAGCTGAAGAATTATCTTAAATACAGCAGCTGTTCCCTAGGAATGCCTCCTGCTTTCTTTATAGACGAGAGCTTTATTATCTTTATAGATGGTAAGGAGTATGCAGAACAAGAATTTAGCTCAAGTTTACACTGCACTGTTCTAGTAGATTAAAGGTGTGTTGCTTGCAACCTAGTATATTAAAACCAGCTGTCTTTTCAGTAATTCATTCTGCATTGTACTATTGTTTTATACTTGTAACTTCAGCCTCCAAAGCTTCCTAAACAAGCTCCTAAAACTTCAAATCTTCTTTACATTTGCAGAAGCAGTGGGTGTTGAGGAAGTGGCAGTTACAGTGCTGCCACCAATTTCAGTGGCACAGTAGGAGTGATCTTTAAGACTAAAGCTAGACTTACAAGTGCTCCAAGTTCCTGGGGAAATATTCCTTATTACAAAGCAAAACTCTCTTCTTAGAAGACTTAAGGCAAAGAAAGAACTCCTTGCCAAGATAATGTCTGCTGCTCCTGGTTACTGGCCTCACTAGACCTTTCAGGAAAAAGCTGGTTTAGGCACAGGCGGAGCTGTGCTATTTCAAGACTGTATTCTATAAGGAATGAGTAAGTTGTGCCATCATCAGCTCTGATCTTGGCAACTTAAATTCTTTAGCTCAAGTGAAGGATTCAAAGGCGTTCTAGGTTTTCTCTCCCTTTTGTCTACTTGTCCAAGGTCATTTGAACACATTTTGTCATCTTAACATCTGCAGAGAGAATTAACTTAATGTCCACCCATACCAGCTGGATAAATAAAATCTATTTCAACCCATGAAGATCCATAGAGATTATTCCAAAATTCAGACACTGTTTAGAAGACTGAAATACTTCTGTTTGGTTTTCACATATTTCTCTGCAGCTCAGCCTTTTTTTTTCCCCCTCCTCTGAAAGAAAAGTTTGAAATATCCCAATGGAGTCTTTATGAACCATCCCAGATTAAGAGGCGACTGGAAGAGGTATCTTGTGGAATTTGGGCAGCATTTACTGCTTGATTAATGCACAACTAACTTGCTGCTCCTCAGTCTTAACATATATGTATAATAGTAGCATCCAGTGATCATAGCTCTGTCAGGTTGGCATTATACAAATGTGACCCCTTTCCTGCTGAGAAGATGCCTAGGTGCTCAAATCAGAGATGAAGTTTTATTTCTTTCCCTTAGTTTAGAATTTTTGTATCCCTTGCTGCCGTGTTGTTCTGGGAGCAGGAAGCAGGCTGTCTTGGTCTGGAATTGCTGTCACTATTCTCATGATCTTTTGCCTTTTATTTGCTGTGTTGTGTAAGTAGATTAATTTTCTTTTTAATAACATGATCGTGCTTACACTTTGTGGTTTTTTTTCACAGCTTCAGTTACTCTGTTAAAAAAGAAAGCAATGGGGAGGGATAAATGCCAGCACTGAGCTGATGACCTGGGAAGTAGGTGAAAGCTGTTGGGGTAGAGCTTTGGGGGAACTCGCGTGGCTCTCACCTGGGGTATCCTAATAGAGATCAGTCCATTGAATAACAAAAAAGGAACAAAGGGAATATATACCAGAAAGTGCATTAACTGCATCATGTTTTCCTGGGTCATTCCGAGTGGCATACTTTGTGAAACCATTATATGACTTTTTTTTGTAAATAGTTGCTGCAGCCTTCATGTTTCTTCCTGTGACTTACTGTTACTGATATTTTCTTATATTGTATGACCTTTTAGTAATATACTAGGCTTTTTTTTTTGCCTTTTTTGTTCTTTAGTTCACACTGAACAACTCGTACTCTGGGCTTCCCTAAAGCTTCAGTCATATCATCCTCTTGTTTTCACTGTTCCATCCCAGCTATAAATTGCATTTTCTCTCTTTTTTTTTTCCTAGCAATAAGTTGAGCTGTTCTTGTCCTTTCTTTTCCCCCCTCCCCGTCAGAAGTTTGGTTTCTTTTGGTTACTTTAATTCCTTTTCCACTGGAGATAGTTTATAATCTTTTTAAGGATTCTATTACGTTTTATTGGTCTTATCATCTGTCTCACTACTTAATAAGACTGATGTGATGCCTTCCCAATAGATTCCCTATGTCTCCTTTGTGTACAAGTTTCCAGCAGTTAAAGAGAATGTTTTCTTGTTTTAAGTTTGTTTGGGTGGATGAGTTCTTCCCTGCTGTTTGACTGGAACATTGTGATGTTGGCTCCATCACTTTTCTCCAGCCTCATTATCTCTTTGGTTGTCATATCCCTCCAGAACTCTAACTATTTTTTAAATGCTAGTCTTGAAGTTTTTCCAGTCTTTCTGTTAGCTTTCTTGCAGGGATGCAAAGTGTTTTTTCCCAAGGGCATACTGAATTGCGAGCTTTCTAGACATGCACACATTTATTACAAAAGCCCTGTGGCATCAAAGATGATTCAATTGGTTGTGACAGACAGGGTGACTTTAGGAGTCTCACTGCTCTGCTGCTGTGGCTGACCAAGGAACGGGCACTGACGCAGTCTTAGAACTACCTTGTATGTGCCTGGGACAGGCTTAAATGCTGTTCTTACTTGAAGGGGCACACAAAATGTGAACCTCTAACACCCTTGTGACAGCTTACCCTTAACAATGGTAATGATGTACAGAAACACAGTGTTAGAGACTCACCTGGCGGCTGATTAGCTGTGTCCTCCACCACAAGAAAAAGAAACTGGGTTCTATGTAGACAAACAGAAATGATAAACAAAGAAGTATAAAATTATCTGGCACTGAAACATAAAGTCATGTTCCAAAAGCATTTTTGTGCCTTCATTTCCCAGGAGTGTGCTGTAGATAGTAAGGTTTGGGAAGCTGAAGGACAGGTATAAATGTTTGTACGTTCTCTTCTGATATCTTTAGCAGAATCGTATCTCTTGCAATATGTACTGTATGGGATATGACTAGTATAGACCTGTGGCTCAGATTTTCTGGCCTGAGTCTTTCAACACTCTCATCCAAGTTCTAACATGCACAAATCCTTACTTTGTGATCAACTCCATGGAAGGCAATGGAATAAGTCACAGGAGAAGTGATGCTGTTTGTTTGAACTGGAGTCCGCATTGGCCTGGGCAATTCATTAACATTCTGCCGAGCTGACGTAAGTCACCTCTGGAGAGCTGGATGTGCTGTTTGCACAGTGAGTTTGTCTATTATCAGCTCAGCTTTGTAGGTTTGGGTAGGGAGAGTGTTGTATGTGGATGGTCACTTTGCAGGACAGGGAACATCTATAAAGGCTTCCTTTTCTATGATTTTTGTATTAACAATTGAATGAATACAAGTCATTTTATTTCATAAGTTGATATTTCTTCTTTTAAGTCTAAATTTCTTGCTCCTCATTTAACTGTTTAGACATCTCCCTTTAATTTGTCCACATAAAACTCCTAGGAGGTAGTGTTGTACCAGAAAAACTGGAGAGTTGATATGACTTTAATAAGCTTCCATAACCAGTTTGTGAGAGGATAGGGACAGAATTTAAGATTTTAGGGCTTTGGCAGCCACACAATTTCCACCAGTGCACCAGCTGTTTGGGAAGGTTTTCTTCTGGAAATTAGCCTTGTCTGTCTTTCAGGGACTTGCTGTTGAGCTTGACTTAGTACAGTCCCACAATCCTTCTTTTAAAGTTGTCTTTCAAATCAGTGGGTTTTTATGAATGTGTGAGTTTAATTATTTTCTATGATATAGGAACATCATGATTGCAGAATCAGACAATGGTTGAGGTTAGAAGAGACCCCTGGAGGTCATTTTACTCAATCTCCCTGTGCAACAAAGGCCACCCAGAATTGATTGTGGTCTATTTCCGGATGACCTTTGAATGTGTCTAAGGATAGAGACTCCATAACATTCCTGGACAACCTATGCCAGTGCTTGGTCACCCTCACTGTAAAAAAAGTGTTTCCTGGTGTTCCAAGAGAGCCTTCTGTGTTTTTGTTTGTGCCAATTACCTTTGGCTCAGTCACTGGGTATTACTGAAAAGAGCCTGGCTTTGTCATCTTTGCACTGTCCCTTCAGATATTTATACACATAGATAATATCCCCCTGAGACTTTTCTTCTGTAGTTTGTAGTAACAACTCTCTCAGCCTTTCATCATAGTAGATATCCTTCAGTTCCTTGGTCCTCATGGCCCTTTGTTGGACTTTTTCCAGCAGCTCTCATTTCTACTGGGGAGCCCAGAACCTGGACCCAACACTGCAGTTTTTTTCATTAATGATGATTATAAAGCAATGATTGCTTCCCTCAGTCTGCTGAGAGCACTCCTCCTAATGCAGCACGGGACACCGTTAGTCTTCATTGTGATAAGGACAATTATGTTCTTCAGATTTTAAGGAAGGTTTTAGTGTTGTATCTTCCTTCCTGAAACACGAATGTGCATAGGTCTGTGATCTTAACTAAAAGAAAAGAGCAGCTTTAAACAGAAGTATTTTTTTGTTAAAAGTTTAGTCAGTGCATTTAAAGAAATATTAATAAAAATAATGAAACATTTAGAGAGGTCTGACAAAAATTACTTCCACTCTGTTTCTTAATTTTTTACTTTTCTGCATTTAGCAATGTCTTAATTTCAACAGTTATGGAGTTTCAGTGTCTTAATTTTCAGCAAGAAAAGAGATTAATGCTTTTCAGGCGTCTATTTAAAAATAAAATAAACACTTTTTTTTTTCTTATGCTGGACAACCAGATACGTTATATAGCTATAGACTGCCAATACCACTGCTTCTGGAGAGCCTATGTAATAAGTTTCGACTTCTCCCTTGCCTTATCCTATTTGAATTTCATTTCCCCCCCCCCATTATTTAGTGTTGCCTTTACAGGAATAACATGTAGCTTATTGGTAGAACTGTCCTTACCTTTTGTGTGACTGCAGAGAAGTCAACAAAAAGAGGAATTTCACTGCCAGGAACTCCGTCAAAAAATGCTGGAGGCAATTTAATTCTCCAGGTTGTATGGAGTGGTATAGAGAGGTCTTCAAGAGGCTATCTTAGTTTATATTGCTATAGGGTGTGGTAGATATGTTAAAACATGCAGGAAATGAAAGAGGGGGATCCCTGCTATAACATGTATCTCAGGATGCACCCTGCCAGCCTGGGAAGTGTTATGTTTCCTCTACTTCTGTGTTCAATTTTTACATTTATATTAACAGTGGGGTTTATGTTGAGGGTTACTTATTAACAGAACTTTAAGGTGAATGGTAGACACGAATCTCCTGTGTCTGAACTGCAAATTGAACACTTTGATGAAAATAACCAAAATGAAGGTGAAAAATCTTTGCAACATGCTGCACTTCTGTTTTCTGATAGCAGTACAAAGATTGGAGCTGTGTGTGGGGGCAGAATAAAAAGAACATTTGGAGGTGAAATTTTAAATAAAGTACAATTCCTTCCAGACAATGGAAAATCTGTTAGAAGAAGGCCTTGATGATCAGAAAGAGAGGACAAAGAGACAGTATCTGTCAAGAGGCAAAGGATGGTTTCCATATGCCATAGGGAGGTGTCACAGACAAATATTGTGCAAAGTCTCCTTGGGCAAAATCCTAGTTTGGTTTGGAAATACTCCTTAAACTCAGATGCAACTTCAGAGCTCCATCATTTGAATAGGGAGCAGGAAATTTTGCTCTCGCTATGGGCACATAAGCACTTGGCATCCCAGGCCACCCTGAATCCAAAAAGTCAAATAAAAGACTGAAATCAGCAAAGAACTGCCGAACAACTCACAGCTAAAAAGGGTTCCTCTTAAAACATAAGTAGAAGGTTTGAAGTGACTTTTAGTAAGAGGCTACTCCTTGGTGCAGCCCTGGAGCAGCGTAATCTGCCAGGGATTTAACTCTACTGAGCACCACAAACCAAAACAGTATAAGCAGAATACCTGTATCCTGTTCATAGACCGATATTTTTCCATAACTCTTGCCTTTGATTTTATTCTAGCATGAGAGTCTTAACAGGCTGTCAGTGCCCTGTCCATATTTCTGTAACAAATAACTGTCAAATACAAGCATGGAAAGCCTACTGTAAAAACAAAACAAAACAAAAAACAGGCATCAAACTAAATTTTTTATGGTGCATTATTCACTACATACATTTTAAAAAAAAGCACTGTATACACAGCATTTTCCTGTTGCATTGGGATTTCCACCCATTTTTTAAAGCTTCACTTTGGGCTAACGGTTGCATCTAGCCATAATACATTTTTAATAATAAAGAAAAAGTTATAAACATACAAGGAAAAAGTAGCAGAGGGCTGTAGGAATATATTAACGCAGTATGCTTTTCATATGGTTCATAGGAATTGCCACTTTTAATCATAACCACACATCTCCAAATCCCTACTTGGTTTGAAATAATTTAGTATTGCAAAATCGGTCATGAAAGTTCCTTGACCTGAAAGGTTGCCAGTTTAGAGAATGGAAAAACAGACCTAGCAAGTATAGAGTACTTAAATATTTTAAAATATAAATAAATACTGTTAAGACCGCTAGGGCAGATTCAAGAATATGTAAAGTCTGTTTGTACGGCTTTGACTGAATGCTTTGCATGGGACAAATTTGAAACAGCCTTCTTAGAGTGAATTTTATTGATTTATTAAATTGGTTCTCATTCAGTGAGACTGGCAAAAATTTTTAAGTATCCAAATCTGGGGACAATAAGATATTTCGTGCTGTGGCATTTACAGTAATCAGAAGGTATGCCTGCAACATTAAAAAAAAAAAGCTTACCTTGTATAACAAGGACATCACAATCTCATTTGCATAGATTTTAAAGATTTTTTGTGGATTTAACAGTTACTTTTATAAAAATCATAGTAGACATGGATGTCTTCCTGCAGGCTCTCTCTTTAAAAAAATACCCTCACATGGTACTTAAGATAGAAAGAAACTCGAGCTATCTGAAACCTGCCTCAGTTCAAGGCTCAAAATCTGACTGCTATTGAGCATCAAGATTTGTATTTCTTCACAGTCTGAAGATCCTCATTTCTCAAAGCAGTTTCAAATGCTGAACAGGATAAGGGAGGGGAGATGCAGTTGTCTGGACACTTTTCAGAAGAAAATGAATGAGCTGCCCTCAGGACCTGAAATGTCTCATCAGTTTCTAGAATTTCCTGTTGAAGAACTGTCATAGAAGGTAAATTTATACCTTTAAGGCACATGGGTCAATGTCAAGCTCAAGCAGGACGGAAGTTTGAAGGGTGATAGTGATTGACCGGTACTAGTCCCATCTGACCATGACCTAAGGACTGACTTTGTTTTTCCTATAAATGCTCCTGAGACTAATCATATCCACTGGTAGCCCAGTCTGTGGAATATTTCAGATGTGGTTCTGTTTGACTATTGACATTGCAGGAAAAATTTCCCTTATTGCCAGGAAAAATTAAAAACGAGAATCTTCTAACACAGTTTATGCTTCTGGTTTCAGTTTCTAATCAAGACTTGTATTTAAGTGGTGTTTGTAAGTTACTTGCATCCACGCTTTCATACATGTTGCTAGAGATAGCATGAATCATCATATGGCTTCCAGCCACCAATTTTTCTCTCATGTTTTCATGCCTTCACTGTTTTTGGGAAACTCATTAATTTATTCTCCTTATATAAGAAGCTTTATGAGACTTCTGTATTCCAACATAGGAGCACTTCAAATACAGAACTTGTGCCATCTCTATTTTTGACTAATCTTTTTAATACTCTTGCCTTCACTTTAGCATCTGCTATCAAGGCTTGGAAGGAGACAGTGCTTGGCAATGTATTTGAAATACACAGAGTAAAACTGTATAAATGATCTGTCATAGCCTGCATACTCATGTTTAATATTAAGGGGTAAAAAAGAGCTGCTCTATATTGCATTTACCCATAAAAATGTTTGACAATGTACACAGGAAAAGGACAGTTCAAAACTTGTATGCTTTAGTTACCTTTCTCCAGCCTCCTCATTTATCATTCCACTTTAATTTTTAAATATTTTATTGCATCTTGATAACACACTTAAAATTTAGCTTGGCGTGAAATGCATAAACTGTATTATTAATAGCCCATTATTTTATGGTTATATAGGAGCAGATTTGAATTGTCACTTTAAATCAGACCATAAGTCAAAGCGAAGATCTTAATAGGCTGCTTAGATCTGTATCTTCACTGAATTAAAGAGTAATTTGGCAGTTTCTTCTACTAAATGTGATGAGATAGCTAGTTAGTGTGATATGCCCATGCAAATATATCGTGTTGCAACGATGGAGACAATTCCCTGTGGCAACTGCACTGGCAGTTGAACTGATTCTTCTTGATACACTGATTCAGCATGCTCTCAATGTTCAGGACAGAAAATTTGGTTTAGAGATTTCTAATGTGAATGCTAGGAATTGGGCTGAATATCATTTATGTCACCCAAGATAGTCTTCCCATATTCTTCCCATATTAACTCCTCATTGTCCATCAAAGTGTTTTTACTGTGGAATGTATCTAATTGGAAGTCGTATGCTGTTGGTGAAAACTGTATTCACAAAAAGCTCCATATACTTGATAGGGAATAGACCCTGTACTTCATGAGGACAACTACCTCTGTTACCTAGCACTGATATATTTTACAACCAAATATTTTCCCAGATGTCTCGTCAGTGCTTTTTTACATCCATAAAACAACTACAATACATGTGCTGAGAAACGGAGCATACTCACTGCAGTGCATGGGAAATTTTGAGCACTCAAGTGAACTACATTCGAATGGGATTTTCCTATCTTACAACACAGAATGACTCCTGACTCTGCTTCTCTAGGATTTTGGAATCACAGAATCACTTGGTTGGAAAAGACCTTTGAGATCATCAAACCCAGTTGTACTTATCCACTACTAAATCATATCCCTAAGCACTTCATCTATCTGTCTTTTAAATATCTCCAGGAATGGTGACTCAACCACCTCCCTGGGCAGCCTTGGTAACTCTTTCAGTGAAAGACATTGGACATTGGACATTTTTCTTAATGTCCAATCTGAACCTTCCCTGCTGCAACTTGAGGCCATTTCCTCTCCTTGTACCATTTATCACAGAATCACAGAATCACCGGGTTGGAAGAGACCCACTGGATCATCGAGTCCAACCACTCCCACAAAACACTAAACCATGTCCCTCAGGACCTCGTCCACTCGTAACTTAAANTAGATAGTTGTAGACTGCGATAAGGTCTCCCCTCAAAGAGATTAAGGGACCTTAATACCTTGTTGATGCCCTTATTTTTCATTTCAAGTATTTAATTTAGATTTCTATTCTGTTAGTATCTTCCGAGGAGGAAAAGTAAAGTTTATAAAAATCCATGTAACAAATGAAGTGATGGTGTTATTAATGCCTTAGTGTAACTATAAATGTTTAGCCTTTGTAGTTTACAGAGGAAAAATGCCATTTTAAATGGTCAAATATGCTTGTACTGGAAACAGCTAAGAACTCTTACTGTAAGTGAGCATTCATGAGGGAATGTAAACATTTTCTGCAGATCAGGTAGATTTGCTTACAATAACATTTCTTCAGACACTACTAAATAAAGAAAAATAAATAGAAAATGCTACTGCTTGTCTTCTATATTCTGCTCAAAAGAGGCTATCTTTAGTAGGGCATTAGCACTTTTCTACCTCTTTTAGTTGCTGTCCATGCATGTCAAAAAAACCCCCTCTAGGTAGAGGAAGGTGCAGATGGAAGGTGAAAAGGAAAGTGCTCTCTGTAAATCTAAATCATGTTTTTCTGACATTTCATGGGGTTTTTTTATTGACTTAAATAAAGATTTATGTATTATGTATGTTCCTGTACCTCAGTTGCTGTGTTGAGTACATATCTAAAATTCTATTTTAGAACAGAAGTATAGTTATTCCAGAAATACTGAAAAAAAAGGAAGGTGATGGCAAAACACAAAACCCTTAAGAGTAAGCATTATAGAAAACTTACATATCTTCTGGGAATAAAGAAGCAGTTTTTATTTCAAATTAGACCTTGAATTTTACTGAGACCAAAGACTGTATTTCAAGAACTACTGATATTGGAGATAGAATGGTGAAGCAATACTTAAAGCAATCAGAAGCGACAGGAGAAAAGATCTTGCAGATAACTGCACAAAAAGAACGATTTAACGTTGTGTTTCTCTTATTTCTTTTGCTGCCTGTGCTTTCACTGAATACCACCTCAGGTCTCCCAGACATGATTACCATTTCAGCCTTGCTGTCAAATTAGGGGCAGCAGTAAGCAAGGAAACAAGTAGTATAAAACTGCTGCTCATACTGATACTCATTAAAAGAAGATACAGAAGCAGCCAGTTACTTGTACTGCGGTGTCATCTTAAGCTGTCCACTGTGAACTTGAAGAATTTTTACTTTCTTGTAGTATAAGTGCATATTTCAGTGTCTTCAGACATCCTTGACTTTATTTACAGTAAAAATATTCAGCTGTACTGATATTCTCTGAAACACCGTCAGCAACTGCATTTCTTATTTTTTCCGTTATTAAAGAGAGTAATGTTACCATTTTAGCTGCGTTTGAAAGAGTGCTTAGGAGTCTTTTCTCTTGAATAAGAGCCCAGTCTTTCTGGTGGACAATACCATTTCACAATTATTGTTTTCTACAAAAAAGGTCATCTCTGCACCTTTCTTTGTGGTGGAAGTCATCTATAAAGCCACAACTTGGCTTTTTCCACACAAAAAAATACACTCACACACATGGTGAAGTTGAGATGTGTACCCTGTTTTATTTTTGAGTGCTCTTTCCCTTGCTGTGCTGGTGAGCTTCTCCAGAAAATGACATTAAAAAGAGACAAAAGAAAAAAGGAACCACCACCCTTAGACCTCACACACGGATTGCATTAATTTACATTCAGTTTAAGCATAGAACCTTGCCCATCTCCCCAGAGGTTATGTCTCTGTTTCCTTCCAAAGACTAGACAGCATTATAGAACTATATGCAGCTGCTTTACTGCCCCAAAGCACTCCCAAAACATTGTCTTTTTGTGAAATTTTTTGTTTTAATTTCAGCTGGCAAAGCAAGTTTTTTGAAATCTGGGGATTTCCTAAGGTTTTGCCAAGGCTATCAACCCACCTATGCCGCTGGTTTTGTACTTCTGTGGTCCTAAGGGCCAGGTGGAGGCACATTCTAGAGGGGTTGGTAGGAGAATCAACATGCAAGCCTTAAGAATACAAGGAGGCTCTTTCAGGCAGCCTGTAAAGACCCATGCCAAGGAAACCAGAATGTATGCAGCTTAGTTTGATAGGATTATTTTACACTGCTGAAAAGACACAAAGTGAATTTTAATCTAGCTGGAACTTTCAGATGGATGACCTCCCCTACTCCCTCCAAAATGCTGATTCATCTGATGCTAACTGTAATCCTGATTTTCCATAGGAAAGGATGTGGAATGTGCTACAGATGAACCAAGGCTGCATGGAGCCATATGATACCTAAGTTATAAAGCCATAAAAGACTGTTCTGTCTTTAAATGTATGGGTAGACCTGGAAAATGACAATTTTCTGCATTTCTCTGCAAGTGTCTTCTTAGTTGTGCAGGCAATTAACTAGCACTATTTCCATAACTGTAAAAATGAATGAAATCTGATTTCCTATGGGTTTGATTTTTTTCTGTTGTCTAAGAAAGTGTAAACTCTCCCTGCACTTTTACCTTAGTTGGAATGGGTATTTAGGACTTGCCTTCTCATGTGGGCAGTTCAAGGCTTTCTCTATTTTTTGTAAAGTTAGGAGGACCCAACTTAACTTTCTGGTCTTGATCTTTCAAACTCGGTTCCAATCAGTCAGTGGACTTGACATTTATCGCGGGTGACAAATACTTAGATAGGCATGAACAAGAAGTACCAACATAGTGGAAAACCAGACAAAAACCTAACAAGAAAGCTTGTGCAAATGGAGTATTTTTTAAGTTTTATAATGCTGAAGATTTGGATGGGAAAGCTGCTAACCCACTGAGAAGTTGAGAAATGACAGTACAATAACCCAGAGTCAGAATATTCAGATGGATTAAGTGTTTTTTTGAAAATTTATCTGGTGTGTTCCTTTCCCATGAAATAGGACTTAAAAAAAAAAAAAGTCACTATTTAGCTTCTGGTGTTATCCTGGCTATTGAGCAAGTTCATATAATTTATTTACACTTTATTTATAGTGAGTTAGAAGATAAATAAATGGCCCATTGAGTGCTCTGCATTTTAGCCAAGCATGTAAATCTTGCCTAGATTAGGGATATTTTAAACATTTGAACTTTTTTTATAAGATCTGCATGTAAACTCCATCTTTGTTTTTTTCTGAGTTACTTTTTAAACATTAGAATATGTATTTTCAGTGTTTAGATATTGTTCCTAATGCAATGGAAGTGCAGTGCTATATATGGTTTTGGAATGTCGTTGTCTTAGAAATGTAATCGTAATTAGTAATGATCCAATAATTCTAATGACTTCCAGCATTTTTTGAACTGCAGGAACAAGAAGTATGAACAAAGGCACGTTAGCAGCAATGGAGATTTTCTTAAGCCTGTTTGTATATAATTTGTCAATGTTGTAGAAAATCAAATTTAATCTATGTATAGAAAATTGAGCTGACATTCCCCAAACAAAGCTTATTTCTCAAGAGTGGCAAAGCACTGGCTGTAGTAGTGATTTTAGCGCTGACTCATTACAAGAGTGGCTCGGTGCCAGTTGCCAATTTTTATTTGCAAAGAGCCCTCAGAACCTGTTACTTTACTTGGAATTGCTGCTGGTTTGGTCTGAATCTATTTGAGTACATTTCAGTTTTGTGTTCTTCTCTCTTCTTGTCATTTCAATTTCTTCTGCCTTCACATGCTAAAGGAACAAAGTTAGTTTATTTCTTTTTCTCCTGCTCTTCCCCAGAACCTCCTTTATGATCCAGAGCTGTGCTACATCACAGCTTTGCCTTTAGTTCTACAGTGCTAAGGACTTAGTGTTATTTCAAGTAGTGTTTTATAAGGGAAAATGTGAATTAAAGTACAAAGCCATCTCTGTTATTACATTATGCATATAAACTGTAAAAGGCCATTATACAAATCTAATTTTGGCATATGTATATTAGTTAAAAGGGTGTCTTGGGGCTCAGCTACAGGACTAGAAACAGCTTTTCCTCACTGTATTTTATTTTTGTGACATGCTGGAGTTTGTTTTGCAGGAATTTTCTTTAAGGCTAGCGTTTTAAAAAGCTGATGTANTCTTGTATGTAAAATTAGTTTATTTCTTTTTTTCCTGCTCTTCCCCAAAACCTCCTTTATGATCCAGAGCTGTGCTACATCACAGCTTTGCCTTTAGTTCTACAGTGCTAAGGACTTAGTGTTATTTCAAGTAGTGTTTTATAAGGGAAAATGTGAATTAAAGTACAAAGCCATCTCTGTTATTACATTATGCATATAAACTGTAAAAGGCCATTATACAAATCTAATTTTGGCATATGTATATTAGTTAAAAGGGTGTCTTGGGGCTCAGCTACAGGACTAGAAACAGCTTTTCCTCACTGTATTTTATTTTTGTGACATGCTGGAGTTTGTTTTGCAGGAATTTTCTTTAAGGCTAGCGTTTTAAAAAGCTGATGTATTTGCCTGTTATTCTGTTGTCCAGCATGGGCCAGCAGGGCTCTAGCTCTGAAAAATCACTCCCAATTCAATGCAAATTGCAATACCAAACGCATTAACCGCAGTTGCAATATCAGTTTTTAAATTTCTGAGGCTCAGGGTTCAGACTCCAAACTGTTTAATATGAATAAGAATGCTTCTGTATCTCAAGTGGGTATGAGACTTAATTGATTAATTTCATAGTAGGTTTGGAAATGCTCATGGAGATGCATAGAAATCTTTTGGGAAGTTACTTCAATTTTCACAAGGTTTGTGTCCTTCAGCCATTGTGGTTTTTAGGTCAATCTTAACCGACTTTTTATTAAGAAATGCATCAGAGGACAGACATTTGAAAACAGCTGCTAAACTGGGAAGGAAGCACAGTTGTACAAAACTAACCCCTTCATGCTACTGTTTCAATCAGTTGATATTTGGGGGAGACTGCTGTGTGATGTTTCTGGTTGGCAATACTAACCTGGAAAGACATGGCATTGCACAGTGGAACTTTAAACAGCTATTGTGAATAACTTGGTCAGTTTGAACTCTTTATAATTCTAGAATTTCTGAGGATGGCTCATAGTTTTCTTAAATATATGTGTTGTTTACAGATCCTATTTGCTTCTAAGTGTCATTATTAGCCTACAAAGTGAATAATAAACAAATTTAAAGTAGTATTTGAAATTCCAGCCTCAGTCCTAAGCCATGAGCAGACTAAGCAGTATTTTCACTCTCTGAATGAGAATGGATTTTCAGTCTCTTCCTCTTCCTGAGTCCTCACAGATTAAATCCTCCCCCATGATGTGCTGCTTTGCTGTCCTTGAGGACTCTGGTAAGGAATTTGGGAATAAAGCCTTTGATGGCTTTATATCACGTAAAATAATACCAAGCAAGTGAGATTTATTGGTTATAAAGCTTTCATTAGCAAAGTAAACTTTGCTGCAAATGCTTCAACATTTTGTGTGGGTGACTCATTGTTATCACCTGTGTGGGATTTTGGAAACGTTGCCCACTTGCAATGTGAAGCACTGTCATGTACAAAACCCACTGTGCTATGTAATCTACTGTTATTTTACTTACATGATTAACCACAATTTCTTGTAAAAATACTTATCTTTACCAGTAGTACTAACATGCATAAAAAGAAAAACATGTTCTTATGTACCCCTCTTTCTATAGGATTAAAATGCTTTGCTGACAAATGCTCCTTGTCAGTAAAGCAACCTTCAAGGGAAATACCAGGAAAAAAATCCTTGTCACTCTTTCTTTTCCTTCTTTTTTTTTTAACCTTCTTACTTTTTATAATATAATGAATTTGTCTTTTAGATGGCTGCATCATCAGGAGCACTCCTGAAATGATTTTTTGAGATATCATTCTTCATAAATACTGCACTTGTCATCACAAGCCCCTGACTCTGAGAAAGCTCATGCAAAAAGCAGAGACTCATTGAAATCCTAAGGGGAGAAAATTCAAAAGGGGTTGGGTACAATCATTTTCTCCATTGTGCAATCACTGCTAATATGAATTCAAGTTAAAATTCAAATGAACACTTGCAGAAATGTTCACCCATCTCACACATTTTATATAAATATGAGATACATGTTATTTATATATGTGATGTAAATAGCATCAGTTTCTTGGCTCTTTTAAAATGGCTTGAAGAAATGGAGTAATCGCTTCAGCTGATGAGGCTTCGCAACATGTAATTTACTATGTGTCCCATTACTTTTGAATGTGTTGAGATGATGTTTGATGTGTTATTGAAAATGTGACTCCTTCATTTGAAATTCTTCTCAGTTCTCAAACAATGAGAACAGTCACAACGAAGAAGAGAGCTGGAAAAAGAGAGGGAATGAATGTCTTACAAAATAGCTAGAATAGCCATCTAATAAACACCCTGGTAAAGGAATATTTGGAGAAATAGAAGTTATCTTTTCTTTACTATATTTGTGCCTCCTTATATTTTGAGTAATTTGCCTTTTGTCTTCTCTGCATTCCTAGCAGTTTATAGGTATTTTTAAGTGTATATTACTGTTGAACTACTGAAGGAGTTCATCTGCATGGAGAGTTATAATAGCCTTTTTTTATTGCCACCCAGCACTAGAGTATCTGCAGTGCAGGTAGCCTCTACAGACTTTCTACTAGATCAGTAAATGATGGGGAAAGGGAGATGTTTGCATAGGAGGAGGCCTGGTGCTTTTTTCCCTTAGGTCATTCAGGAGGGAAGACAAGTTTAGGTCCCTTCAAGTGATCTCCACAGAAGTCAGTTTTATTTCACTAACCACAGAAACTGTGTCTTAACCTAACCATGATGAATACTTCCCTTTATCACCTCTTATCACCTTGTTGAACTGGGTCAACAATATTAAGTTACTCCTTTATAACAACATTAGGACAGTTACAAGGGCTGAATGGGGATTTAGATTACTAAGCAAGATAAGGTCTGTCTCATAATTCCTGTGTTAGGATTGAATGTGAATCTTGCCTGCGGAATCCTTTGCAGGATGTAAAGATGGGCATTGCTTAGCCCCCTGCAGTTGGTGGGAAAGCTGACAAAGCATCCCTGATCTCAACAGCAACATGATCTTACCCAGCAGAGTGCAAGTTACTTGCAGTTATTTTACGCTTATTTGTTTCTACTTGCCTGGTTTGTCACTATTCCCCCTAAAATGTATGAAGCTCTATCTTTTCCCCTGTACTATAATGTAATAAATAATTGTGAAAACTAGCAGATTTTGTGCTGTTGTGCTAATTTATCACATGCTGTTATCATGAGGAAGAACAATGGCAAAACCTTTAAAATAATATTTGAAAAAGAAATGAGCACGAAATAAAGTTCAGGAATATCTTCTTAAAGGAGCACTTGAAAAAGACTGATTTCCCTACCAATGTCTCTTCATTGACAGACCATTAATGACTAAGCAATTTATGGCAGGAGTACAGCTGTGTGAATGATCACAGTTCTTTTCTTCTTTTTATTTTGAATTTGCCTGAGGAACAAAACCAAGAATGTCAAGGGATAACCCCAATGGAAAATTGATATTTATTTTTCCTTTCCACAAAACTAAACAAAACCCCAAAGCATATGTTGATTTCAGAATGAGTGGGATGTTTTCCTTTAATACAAAATTAAATAGTACATTTAATTATCATTTGTATTTGAGTTTTTTTATATAGGTGAAATGTCAAAGCAAGACACATTAAGAAAATAGCACAGCATTAAAATGCTTGCCAAGTCTGTTGCTAGCTACAAAGAGGAAGATAGATTCTATCTGAAGTTTGAAATGCAGCTTCTTGAACTTGTGCTTTCCAGAAAACGTGATCTTATCTTAACGTACAGAGAGAAAATTCTTGTCTTTTCCTTTCTGCACATGCTCAGATAAAACCTTTGCTTTGTAAAGTCTACTCCCATTTGTAACCATATTCTCTCTCCTTTCTTGATCTCTGATTTGTTTCACTCTTCTACCGCATTCTGTCTAGAAAACCACGGTGTATATTTGTATTGCATGGAATATCGTTAAGTTGAGCCATAGTAAAGTAAATGGTTGTACTAATAAATTCCAACTCTCTACTGTGCTAATGTTTTCTTCCTTGTATAAAATGTTGCTATTATTTTATACTCTTTGATGTACTGGCAACCATCCCATGTTTGGTTTTAATTAGCTTTAAACAAAGAGACTTTTACTTTGGGAGAAAAAATAAAAACCACAGAATTATGGGACAATTTTGGTTGGAAGGGACCTTAACAATCATCTAGTTCCAGACACCCTGCCACAGGCTAGGGCACCTTACACTTGACCAGGCTGCTGAAAGCCCCATCAACCCTGTTATTGAACACTACCATGGGTGGGAAAAAAAAAAAAGGAAAGCAAGAATCAGTGCACTGACTCACAACCAGATAGTCTAGTTACGTATTTCTTACCTTTTCTTCTCTACTATATATTTAGCATAAAACCATCCTGTATTTCATATGTTCTTGAGTATTTTGAGATCCTAATATTCAGGCAATCTTGGATACGGTAATGAACTAAAAGGGCACATGGTTCTGCAAAATAGTCACTCAGATCTCTCTATCTTAAGGGGCCACAAAGAGCATTCATAAAATTCAAATTTTTCTTTGTTCCTGGGAGCAAACCCTTTAACTTTGTTTTCATGTCAATCACAATCAGTAACAAACTAAGCCTGTTTATGGAACACTTAATTTGATCTAAAAATGTCCTATATTTATTAATATAACTGATTTACATGGCTCTTACAGGGACAGAAGGTGGAATACCTGTAAAAGTCACTGCATATGATAAACAAGCAAGAGAAAAGGGAAGCCACAACTGAACAGGCTCCTCTGTGCCATCACTCTAAATTCAATGCCTGCTAGGCAACTGGATGCCCATTTTTAGAAAATATATTCTTCAGGCCCAAATAAACACATACTTGCACATTGACATTGGCAATCAATACAAAATCCATCAAAATGTTAATTTATATCAGCATCTAAAAGCTCTTTCTTTAGGCTAAGCTCATCTTCAGAAATTCACAAGAACAGACAAGTTAGTTCTGAAGGTCTTTTCTGATTTTTCTGCTCTTTAATAATTAAAATAACTATTCCCATGAGATGTAGCAGTGAGTAGCAGTAATAACTGGTATAAAGTGAAATGACTGGACTACATACGGCATTCCTTCTGTATCCTATTTTATTCTGCTAATGCTGCATATACAATAGAGTGGATTTTTACAGAAATAAAAAACAGTTTGGGGAATGAGCGCTCTAAAGAGGATTTGGCAACACTTTGGTACTTAGATGAAGGTCAAATGTTCAGAAAAGTTCATCATCAAGCAGCTCCAACCATGACACTTGCACACAGATTTTTCAAAGAAGTTAGCATCTTCCATGCAGAGCTTGTTCTGATAATCTTATTTGTTTTGGTGGCGAAGCTGAAGTTAAGCACTTCTGGAAATCTGACTGCTGTAGCCAATTATGTTGACAGAAGCCCAGTTCATGCATATTGAATTTTAACTCTGAATGGTCAGAGAAATTGAAATTGTGTGTGCGTTTCACAGATTTTGAAGTTCTCGGTTTAAGAGAAAACTGAGCAGAACTAAGGGCTCATTGCGAGCCTCTCTTATGCAGCCTTCTGGAAACCAGCCACATAATGTTTACTTAATGCATTCTTTTCTTCAAATTTCAGGGAGACAAACTGAGTGGATTTCACTGTTGGATGTAACTTTGTTCTTTGGAAAAATCATATACAATGTAATATATAAATACTGATGAGTGTAATCCAGCCCTACTAATGTGTTTGATATTTTACTATTAATCTCAGTAGAACGAGTTTTTATGCTGATTTTACAGTCATTGGTAAAATAATTGATTTAATACAATGGAAAAAAAGTTGGCTGCTTCACCCAAACATACTGAAGGTTGCTCCCCTGTCATCCCAAACAAATGACCACTTCAGAAAAATGTTAAGGATGTTACTATTTTAAAAGATACTTTTGTGGTTTCTCCAACTATGCTTGGATCTATATATCTTTGTAAAGAAGGCAGATATATGTACTGTGACCATGACTACTTTTTCAGTTGTGTTGTTTAAAGCAAAATGATACAGTGTGTTTTGGTGTGTGTATATATATGTGGCTGCAGTAGGAAACCAAGCAGCTCCATATAGGTAATATTGTTGTCCTCAACAATGACATTAAGGAGAGAAATTGTATACTCGTTACTTGTTTCAGCCCCTACTCCTTCTTGATCTATCTGCATAAATCACAAGCTGCGGGGTATGCTTCTTCATCTCATCTGGGTATGCATATGCTCGTTTGCTGAAGGCAGGTTGGAGGGGATAAAACAGCATAAAAAGGTCCAGCCTTTTTGTATTATTGAGAAACAGAGCCAATACTGTTTAGGGTTTTTTCTGAGCATTATTTATTTCCTAGTGTAAGATGAGTTTCTAATTACAAACTTAAAGCCCCACATATAACATATTAGTCATGTGTTGGTTTCTAGCCAGTACGTCTGCTACTGTGACCTATTTTCATGCAGTAAAGTCTCCAGTTTGATGTTTGTTTTTCAATGCAGTATGAAAAAGAGCAGTGATTTTAAACTCTAGGACTTCCTAAAGTGTCTGTTCAGGTGAATGGTTAAACAGTAGCGTGCTCCCATTTTAGCTAGTTCATCAGCAGGAATACTGCAACAACTGGTGATGCTAAATGCACAGATATTGCTTGAAGAATCCTATTAAACGCAGATAGAAGTGTAAGTGGCTCATTGCCCTAAAAGCAAACTTGGGAAAGTTGCAGGATACAGATCTTTTCTCTTTCTAACTGACGCCAAGCAGAGACACAGGGAGGGATTTGGTTCTTCCTGTCATTCTTGTGTCTTTTTCAGTAATTTCTGTTTCTCCTTGTAAATTTTGCCTCATAGTTAGCCTGCAGATATGAATTTCAACGCATAGGTACTGAAAATGGCTTGCATGTCCTTGTGGATACTGTCTGCAATGTACAACAAAAGCTAGAAAGTGTGGTGGAAAGTGCAGTTCTTAGTAAACAAAACTCTTCTTGCTTTTCCACTGCATTCACAGATTATTCCTACTAGTTTTCTTCTCTACTGTGCAAAGTAACTAGAAATGCTGATACCAAATGATGTGCCTGAACTTCAGCCAGTTATCTTAAGCTAATTATTATGGATTTTAGGCCTGTTTGCTTCTTCACAGGCAATTAAACAATATTAGAGGGTAGTCATTACAAAAGGGACCAAACTGAGTCTGAACTGAGGCTTTTATACTTTTCTCCAGGAATAGAACTGTAGTAAAAAGATACCACATATATACACAAGCCACATTTTTTGAGAACTGAGGTGTTTGGGGTTTTGCAACATTTTCACAACAACAAGACAAAAAGGAAAGTTATAATATGTTTGGATTATATCTGTCCAATCGATCATGTTGTGTGGGTTAAAAAAGAGAAATCAGTGCCCTCTCCAACCACTCCTTTTGAAGAACAACCACCAGGGGACAACTTGAAAGAGTAATCTTTGGCTAAGTTGCATTTCTATTTTCAGCAAGAAACAGAATAAATATTAGTATTAAGTAAGACAATTCATCAAATGTAGATAATTCTTATTTCCAATTTACAGAAATATTTTATTAAATTGTTTATATTATGAAAAAAACCTCTGGGAATTGAAATATATGTTGGGGTTTTTTTTCATAGCATCCTTTGGTTTGCTCTCATTGAAATAATATTTTCCAGACTGTCTTTATTTCCCATCTTTTTTTAATGGCTTCCTGAATCTTCAACAACATTCTGTAAACTTTAATTCTATTGTTTTCCAATAAAAAAAAAATTTGGCTCTATATATTTCATTGCAATGCAGAAACCGCTAGCAAAGTACAAAGAGAATTTTCAGTTTGAGTTTAATATGAGAAGGAAAGAAGGGAGATTAAAAAGATCTTTTAGATTTTTTTTGTAAAGGATTTAAAAATGAAGATTTCCTTCAAACTCATGAAAGTGATATAAAAGATTTAGAGCATTTTATAAAGCCAGATAATGAAGAAGCTTGAGACACTTTTTAGATCTAGTGAGCACATTATAAGCATCCGTTGACTGCTATGTATGCTGGTAGAAGAGAGAATAAACTGAAAATTCTGTTTAAAATGTGAAATGCATATATATTTAAAAATCTTTCATAAGAACTAGCAGATGTAATTTGACGAATGATGTCTAGATCAAACTCCTTGCTTCTAGACATGACCCAATCAAATATAGCTGGCTCTAACAAAATCTTACAAATGTTTTAATCTCAATAAGAAAATGAATGCAGTGATGTGCAAAATAAGCTAATAAGTATCAACAAGATTTTTATGTGCTAATGTTTGTGGTTTTTTTTTTTCTGGAGAAGAGTATGGCAGACAGAACAGAAAAGCCTTCCAGAAGTTTGTGCATGTGATGCATAAAAAGGTTGGTGACAAAATCAGATACTAGCGTAGATTGTGGGGAGGAAGAAGATAGATCAAATGTTAATGTAGAAATCTCAAACCATCTTTACTTGTACTTGCTTTTGGAGGATGGTAGATTGATTAGAACTACTCCTGTGTTTTCCTGTTGTTGTGAAACCTCAAGAGGAACGGCTGAGAGAGCTGGGGTTGTTTAGCCTGGAGAAGAGGNTGTGGAAGAACCAAAGTGAAGAGGACTAAGGCAGTTATGTGAAATACAGGCCTAGAGACCCTGCTAGTGCAGCACGGGCTATTGTGGAAGAAATGGCAAGATTTAGGTCTGACATTGATGGATTTGTCCAGAGATTATTCACAGACACTGTTTAAAATAGGATTGAAATGTGCACACTATATCTGCATCACCAGATCTTTCTGAAGGCACCCCTTTTATATGGATTTAGTTTTTTATTTTTTAAAATTGTTTATGCAACACATTTTGATACATGTGTACAGTTATTTGTAATATCTAGCATGAATGTACATATTCAAAGTCACCTGAAGCATCTCACCTTAAAAATAATATAGAAGGGTTTTTGTTAGAGTGCAGCCAGGTAGATAAAGCAAGCTTGAATCAGAATACTGCAGAAAATTTCCAAACTTATTCTGAAAGCTCCAGCTATAACTGGATAAAGTTTCTGTTAAACTTACAGTATTTTTAGACCATTAATCTATTCATTTTCAGAAATCTTATTCAATTAAACACACATATATGTGTCTGTTTAATAAATGAACTAGTGTGTAAAGTATGTAAATGAGACATTTTTTTTACCATGTTCTTTACTAAAACCTTCCACTCCAAAGATAACTACTAAAATAGGTCACAGTATAAAAATAGTACCGTAAGCAACTTAAGGACTAGATTCTGTTTGCAAACTGAGTGGTATAAATCCACCCTAACTCTGCTGAATTTGGTGGTTTAACTTAGATTAAACCAAGTTGCTATTAACGAACGTGTATCTACTGCAGATGAGATACTAATTTCTCCAAATTTGTATTTCCTAACTCCAAGGAGCAGGATTTATCTGGCAAAAAAATGAGAAACTGGGAGGAAATTATTACCTTTTTCATTCCATCTGCAAATTTCTACTTGAATCCTGTACTGCAGGAGCGTCTAACCTTTTAAGCAGATGGATGCCAGGTCTCATAAGGAGGTATATGAGAGACATACATCTGCAGCCTTTCAGTGCCAGATAACAAAATGCATGTCCATGATTGGGCTGAAGACATCCCCTAGCCCTTGACTGGCATACAGTTTCCATATTCTGTTTCAATGTATACACACTTTTAGTTCTGTAGGTGGATGATCACTTATCACACATTTGGGATGCCTAGATTTCTAGTACTGTATTATACAGACGTCTGGACAGGCTGCAGGGAGAGGGCTTGATGAGACCTTGGGAAAGTCAATGTGTGCTAGAGTAGTTGAAATTACTTATGCCCTATTTTTTGATTATTTCTCAGGTATCCCTCAGGACAGTCATGCAATATATAAAATGGCTGTACAGAAGGGATCAGATAAAAGGGCCATTGTAGAAGGTAATGTCTTTGGACTGCATTAGTCCAAAGAATGATGTGCTACGAGTGCTCCTTCTCCATGCCAGGCAGCTATGCCCTAGAGTATAACTCTCCTGGAGCTCTTAATTGTTAATCAAACTCTAATTCTTCCCTGGTAGTCCAATAATGTAATTTTTAAAATGGCTCTTCTTGGTTTTTTATTTGCAACTAATGCATTCTTCCAGATTTAGTGCAAGCTGATTACTTCTTAAACCATTTATTAAATATAAGGAGCAAAAACTAAGGCAAAGATTTAATTTTTAGTGATATTTAACAACTGGAGAAATACCAAATAAAATCTTTCACAAATGATTTGGTTTGGAGTAGCTGAAGCAAATTATTTTTCCCCCATAAAACTTTGCAAAATGTAGTATATTATTTAGGAAAAACTTTCTCCTTAGAAAATTCAGATTCTTAAGACTTTTTACATTTAGTTGACTTTGAAATTATGACAAGAGGTTCAGTATCTAATTAATCTAATTTTTTCAAAAATCTGCCTGGTTATAGAGCCCTAAGAGAGACCTCATAGAATCATAGAATCACCAGGCTGGAAAAGACCTACCAGATCGAGTCCAACCATTCCTACCAAACACTAAACCATGCCCCTCAGGACCTTGTCCACCTGTGCCTTAAACACCTCCAGGGAAGGTGAATCAACCACCTCCCTGAGCAGCCTCTGCCAGTGCCCAATGACCCTTTGTGTGAAAACCTTCCTCCTGACGTCTAGCCTAAATCTCCCCTGGCAGAGCTTGAGGCCATTCCCTCTTGTCCTGTCCCCTGTCACTTGGGAGAAGAGGT
>WAAB01006902.1:129877-173685 GCA_013389865.1 Piaya cayana
AATTTTTTTTCTTTCTTTTTTTTTTAAAAAAAAAAATTGAAATACCATAGTACCTATCTATTTCAAGCTCTTACGTTTAGGCTCATGACACAGCTTACTGTGCTGCTCTTCAAGGGAGAAGGCAGAGTGTCTGAATTAGTTTTATTTTTTCTACAAGTGGATGATGTGTCTATCCATTCCTCTCTCTGCCCCATCACATCTCTTTAAATCTATCAGGAGTAATTTTTCTTATGTGGGAACTAATTAACATCCTGTGAACAGATTGCTTACATCGTCTTTATATTTTTTGAAGTAACCAGATGCTGTAATTATTGTGTATACAGTTCTTTTTGCCTGTAGGTTTTTAGATAACACACACACACACACTCTCTCTCTCTCTCTCTCTCCCTCCCCTCATCATTTTAATTAACAGCATAAAGTTCATTTAAATAGTAGATGGTGAGATAAAATTTAGGAGTCTTTGAATGTAATAGGAAGAAAGATCTGTCCTGGAGGTAAAACCAAAACAAAACCTTATTCAAATAATTAATGTTAGAATACTTAATTGCTTTCATTTTTAGTGCTACTATTCTGTATTTGAAATTCTTCTGCCATTAATTTTATTCCTTTTTTTTCTATTTTTATCATGTATGTACCAGTACTCTTTGATTTACTGCAAAGTAGATCTAGAGCTTCAATAAATATATTTCTGGTGAACCTTCTATTTATTGGTCACTCTTCTCTATACTGCTGTCTGCTTTGATTAGATCATTAGTAGTGCTTAATTTCTTCTGATTTTTCCCAAGAAGCTGAGTAAACTGGATTATTATTAAGAAAAAACCCTCTTATTGTTAATTAAGGTTAATTTAGAGGCAATAAGCATTCTTTAAGATCTGATTTTAAAAGACCTGTACGTAAAAGAAAAAGGAAGGAGGGATAAAGCATCAAAACTTGAAGACATTTATAGGGGATCAGTTAAATCAACTGGCTCTCCTCCTAGCCATTGTTGGTCATTTTTTCATAGGTTGAACAGTGTCAGCTCATTATATTTTGATTTATCTTCTACACAATAACTGCTATGGTGCAACACAGTAGCTTTGGATCTTGTTATATCAGACGTTCATCAGAGGTTTTCTAAGGTCCAAACATATTGTGTCATGTTTTAATCATCAGTCTCGGTTATAGCATGTTCCAAACAGCTAGGACAGATTCTTCTCAGGAGAGGTATTAAAGAAAGATAAGGAAGAGAGACTGCAAGGGAATGTGTCATCGGTTAAAAAGCCAGACACATGCACAACGACAGTGCTTGATTTGAGTATGGTACTCATAACAAATCCAAAAGTAAGATTGCAGCCTTGCTTCAGGTAAATTTGATGTTCAATCCATGACATTTGGTTACACCTTTTTTCCTTGTTCTATGAGTATTCAAAATATTTCTTCCTATGCATGCAAGTTCTTTTCAGTTATATGATGATGACTATCATAATCTTCTGTCCTAACTTTCAGCTTATTATCACATATGTTACACAACTGTGAATGAAATCATGAAGTGATTGAAAGTTATTATGCCTGCAAAATATATCTTGTTTGTTTGCTGGGATTTTTTTACCTGCACTTTTACTAGTCATGGTGGACCATTAATAAATAAGGATAGTAATATCAGTGACCTCTGAAGTTTATGTGAACTGTCTGTTAGTGTCAGGGGAATGTAATAAAATGGATATTTCACATGTTTTACACCCTTCCCTCTGAAGTAAGGAAAAAGTGTAACATTAATGCCACACAGGAAACAAAGGAAAAAGTGGAGTAGCAAGTGTAACCAGCCTTGGGAGACATTATAAGTCAAGGTGTCATTAACGAGACTACGTATGTGTCAGCCAAAATGAGAGGGACTTGAGTCTTATTTTGTGTATTTTATTGGTTGTTTCTCTGTATTTCAGGAACCTTTTAAATGAACAAGCTAAAAGCATATTTGTTCCTCTTATATATTGTCCCCTTGTGGACAGACCTGTTTTTTGATGAGTAAAATCAATCCCTATGATACACTAGTACTCTTAATGGTACAATGAGTTATGTGAAAGCTGTGGAAAAACAATTTCTACCTTGGGGATCAGTCAGCCAAAGACTGTTCAAGTAAGGGGTTTGTGTCTTTTTTAATTGCTGATGACCTTGGTTAAGGGTCAAGACCAAAGTTTCCCAGACTGTGGTTGTGAGACCATGTTAATTACCTGTGAATCAAACCACTAGACCTCAAAATGGCTAGAAGTAGTCACCTGATAAATTAGATAAGATGGTAGTGTGAGGTTTGAGATACATTAATTGCTGACAGTGGACAAAGGAACCTTATTGTTGTGTACAGGGAAAAGAAGTGGGGGCAGTAGGAAAGCAGAGTCAAAAACAGTGCAGCCTGAGGAAGCAGATGAAAGTAAGAATCATCAGGGTAATGTGGGACAGGACCAGAAAGCAGGACTCAAGGCTGGGGAGATGGAAAACGAGTTCAGGATAGCTGCAGCTTTTTCAGGCAAATGAATAAATCTAGTTAAGACATGAATAACAAAAGAAGATGGAGGCAAAGATCATAAACAGTTTCAATGGCTGTGATGCCAAGATGCTTGTTGTCAGGTCTCAGTACTGTTGTACAAAGTGGGGATTGTAGAGAAAAAGATCTTCATCCCAAATTCAGTCTCATCTCTTGCTTGCTTATGCTGAATCATCACCTAGGTTGTTTTACTTCCTAAACTAACAGGCTTAACAGTAATCAAAAGAGTGAATAGCTTTAATTTTGCAATACCTTGTGATATCAGTAAAGGGAAATATAAGTCTCTCCACAGAGCATTTTTTGAGGTTAAGTTTCATTATTTTTTTTTTTCCCCCTGAATGAGGCAGGAGCTTTAGCTGCAGGTTACACCATCTGGAAAGCAGCCAGGCGAGACCTTGTGTTTGGCCACATCCAAGGCTCTAATGTGCTGCAAAGGAGCTCAGCAGTGACATTGAGAGGCAAATGGAAGATATTTGAAATCTACCTCAGCTCTAAACAAGATTCACAGGAATCTTTTTGTCTTTGTGAAGCAATTTTGAAATATTATCAGTCGACAAAGAAGAATAAGCAGCCCCCCAAACCCAACAGAATAAAGATGTTACATGTAATGTTTATATTATGAAGTGTAAATGGATGAAAGAAAGTCACTCTGGGAGCTCACCTTATTTCTATTCTAGCAAAGTAGACTAATACAGAAAATCTTGCATTCCACTGCTTTTTCCTGTATTTGTTTCTTGAGTTATAGCCCTCTCTTTTACTGTCGTATTATTTTCTTCAAATTACCTTTAGTAATCATATATATGCACATGTGTGAACTGCAAAGAAATGTTTTATAAAGTGATTAGTAATTTTGATGGTTTAGGTATTGAAAAATAAGAAGTGAATGTGAAAAATAGACAGAGCATAGGTCTTTGTTGGTCCATTTTTCTTCCAAGAAACTGAAAGCATGAAATAATATTTTTCTGTGTTTTACACATTTTAAATAGAGGCAGAAGAAATGTCTTCTTTTTTTTTTTTTACTTTCATGAATAGATTAAGAACAATGCTGTGAGCAGTAATCAGTCACAAAAAAAAAAAAAAAAAATATTCCAAACAACAGAAGAAGCAAGGTTAGGCAACATGTTGTTTTTCCAAAATTATTCTGCTCTGTCCTATGAGTGTGCCACACTTGATAGTCATATTTGCACAGATTTTAAATATGTTTTCAAGCCTTTATAAACAAGATTTAGGAATGGGAACATTCACTTTGATTTTCCTGACACACAAGCCCTCCCCCACCATCCTTTTTTCATTACCTTTATGACACCTGCCTGTGAACTGCCCCACTACATCTCAGTTGAATGCAAATTACATTCTCCTTTTCTCAGTCTAAAGCTACTGCTGTAGCTGCACAGTCACAAACAACTCTTTTGGCGCAGCTGAGAAGCAAGCTACTTTGAATAGTGAGTAAAGGGTTTGCAATACCAAGTTTGACTGCTCAGTTTCCAATGAGTACAGGACAGAAATTTCAAAAATGTCAAGAAATGTGCTGTATTGAAACAGGGCAGAATTCCCTGTGGAGTCACTGTACCCTGTCAGCGACCCACTGGGTTCTGATGGATGGTAGCACTAGAGTGCAGGTTACCAGTTGTCACGTATGTTAAACAGTGACCTTTTAGCCTATGAACCTCTGTCACCAGCCTCTGTGCTGTGCCTTTTCTGGGCTTTAATATGGTCTATAGATAAGTTAATGTATCTGTCATCTTGCCTGCAGTGAGATTTGTGCCTAGTCTTTCAGCACTCTCTCCAGTAATGGTGTTCACATTTTACGGTTTTGATTCCCTCATATTGTAGATTTAGTTTTATTTTTCTGTAGATGTTCCCTGGAGCCAAAACAAAAGGAAGGGGAAATCTTTGCTGTAAGAGTCTTATATTTATGAGGCTTATGATGACAGGAAAGGAGAAGATCCTTAAAAAAGAACTCCAGCTGTTTTTAAACCTTTGTTCACATTTTAAAATGATCTGTGGAACACAGTTTTGTGTCTATAAAACAAACAAACAAAAAAGTCTTATGGTGTTGTTAATAATAAAGCAGGCGGCTCATCTTTCAAAATCCCATTTTAGCGAGGCAGTGATTTTCAATGAAAACTGACATGTTCATTTTTGCCAGACTAGGGAGCCCCCAAGGCCTGTTGAAAGTCATCTGAAAAAAAAAGCCTGCTGAATAGATTAGTTTTCTTTGCTGAAACTGTAGTATCTACGTGTTTTTAGAGATCTGGTTCTTTTACATCTGTATTAATTGAGCAGCAAACTAACTTTAGTGCCATAGATTAACAAAGGAGGCTAGCAATAAAATACTGAAGAATGCTACATCCTGGAAAGCATTTAGTGAGCACCTTTATACATTTTCAATTATATTTTCATTTTTCCATTTATTGTAGAGAATTAATCTTTGGAAATCCATTGACATAATTGATGTAAGCTAAGGGAATTGGAGCCAGCCTTGCAAATATGTTAATTATCACTGCAAACAATAGAGAACATCTGGGAGAAATCCAGATCTAGTTTGAATCGACTTCTCTAAGCTCATAGAAGATTATACATGTTAATCACGTGATTTTTTTTTTCAAAAATGCCTCCCAATATCTTGGTTCACATTTTATTAAACAGGACAGTTTGCTGAGTTGCTCATGAAGTTACTCTGCTTAAAAGAGTGGATAAACAGTCATACTTTTTGAACATGTGTGGCTATTTACTTATAAATATGTTAACAGGATAATAATGATGTAAAATTTTTTGCATTGCATTTATGGTCTTACTTTGAGCATAGAAAGAGAAAAGTATATTTTCAGTTGAGCTCAGCTATGATTTCTTATGTAAAAAATGTAAGTATGGATCTTTCTTTGCTCTTGTCCCTACACAGTTTTGGTTTAGTAAGCTTAACTTTTCAAGAAACTACACCAACTTGCAGTATATCCATCTCCCTCTGGACTTTGAAACTTTCAGTGGCATCAAGCTTTATCTGTTAAACAATTTTCAATTGTCTATCAGCAGTTCTGGCTAACTAGGGAGGTTCCAGATGACCTGAGGTTAGCCAATGTGATGCCCATCTACAAGAAAGGCTAGAAGGGGAAACACGAGAACTACAGGCCTGTCAGTCTGACCATAGTGACAAAGAAGGTTATGGAGCAGATCGTCTTGAGTGCCATTATACAAAACTTAACAGGACAACTAGGCGATCAGGCCCAGTCAGCATGGGTATATGAAAGGCAGGTCTTGCTTAACTAATCTAATCTACTCCTATGACAAGTTAACCCACTTAGTAGACGAGGGAAAGGCTGCAAATCTTGCCTATCTAAACTTTGGAAAAGCCTCTGTCACTGTTTCCCACAACATTCTCCTGGAGGAACTGGCTGCTTGTGGCTTGGACAGGCAAAGTGTTTGCTGGGTAATAAAATGGCTGGTTATCTAGGCCCAAAGAATTGTGGTGAGTGGAGTTAACTCCAGTTACCAGGCGGCCACAAGTGGTGTTCTGTTGGCAGGAGATCATGGAATCAAACGCAGAGATCAATATGATCAGCAAGTGTTCGATTTATTGAACTTAGTTGTTTCTTTATAAACCCTTTTCAGTTACATAACTGAGTGCCCACAAGGGTATCTACACTGTATTATTGGTTAAAGGTAGCTGTCCATAAAGCTATTACTAACATATTATTGGCAAAACTACTGCACATGCTAAGAAACCAAGTTATGCTAAAATTAACTATGTTGTTAGTTCTCTTTAATTAGTTTTTTTTCAGCTGATACTCGTTCCCACTGAACTAGCTGCTGCAGTCCTCCCAGTTGGCCCCTGTTTATCTTTCGGCTCTGTGTTTCAAGGCCTTGTTAAAGTTGTTCAGTATCAATCAGTCTTACAGCATCCAGGCCTTCTTCTCTGTAAAATGTTCCCACAGTGTTCCCCAGGGCTCAGTATTTGGGCCAGATCTGTTTGGTATCTTATCAATGACCTGATTTAGAGGACTGAGTTGTCCCTGAGTAAAATTGTAGATGACACCAAGCTGAGCAGCTGCTTGAGGCCAGGAAGGCTCTACAGAGGGATTTGGACGGGCCAGACTGATGGGTTGAGGCCAATTCTATGAAGTTCAACAAGACTAAGTGTCAAGTCCCACACTTGGGCCACAACAGCTCTGTGCAGCCCTACAGCATGGATGGCTGGAGAGCTGCCCAGCAGAAAAGCACTTGGGCATGTTGATTGACAGCTGTCTGAATATGAGCCAGCAGTGTGCCCAGATGGCCAAGAAGGCAAATAGCTTCCCAGCTCATATCAGAAATAACATGGCCAGCAGGATTAGGGAAGTGTTTGTGTCCCTGTACTCAGCACTGGTGAGGCCACAACTTGAATACTGTGTTCAGCTTTGAGCCCTTCTCTACAAGACGGGCATTGAGGTGGTGGAGTGTGTCCAGAGAAGGACAACAAAGCTGGTGAAGGGTCTAGAGCACAAGTCTTAAGAGGAGCGGTTGAAGGAGCTCCGGTTGTTTAGTCTGGAGAAAAAGAGGCTGAAGGGCACCATTATCGCTCTCTACAACTGCCTGAAAGGAGGTTGTAGTGAGGTGGGTGTTGTGTTCCTTTCCCAGGTAGCAAATGATACGACAAGAGGAAATGTCCTCAAGTTGCACCAGGGGAGATTTTAACCAGATATTAGGAAAAAAATTATTCACTGAAAGGATTGTCAGGCATTGGAATAGGCTTTCCAGGGAAGTGGTTGAATCATCATCCCTGGAGGTATTTGAAAGATATACAGGTGTGGTGCTTAAGGACATGGTATAGTAGTGGACTTGGTGTTGCTTGGTTAGTGATGTGGCATCTGGAGTTCTCAGACCCATGGTACTGCCAAAGTGAGCCTGTTTACCTATCCTAGGTGGTGACTGTGAGCTGGCAATTTGCAGCCATTCACCCAGTCAACCTGGTATTTGTAAGTGATGCTTACTAAGCCAAAGGATGAACATTGATTTAACTTGTGAAAAGCTTTCTCAGTAGGAACTGGTCTAAATAAAAGTGGGTCGGGTGTTTGAAATGCCATGCATTTTCCACAGACGGTAAATAATGTTCCTTTTTCAGCTGTAAAATCAATGTGTCTGAGCTTTGCATAGTAAACTGAGATAAACTCCTGAGGGATACTGTTTAGGACTTTCCACTTACATGACTCATTTGCTGCTTCATCAAGAATAGATCTACAAAAATGCAAAGGCATCTATTACCTGTATTAAACATCCTAAGTACTGAGGGAGATGGTATCTTCAGGTATATCAGATAAAAAGAAAAAGTAGCATGAGGAGCTAGAAAGTAGAAAAAGTTTTGAAAGATACATTCTGAAGAAGGAATGAGACTTACTGTCTCTTATCACCTGCTTGAATTCATACATCACTTCTGCATCCAATATACAGAAAAAATCTTCAAAGCGGCACTGTTTCTGCATCTGGCTTCTGAAATTCCTCATTTTGTGTCTAGATTTGGGTACTCACTGTAGTGTGCTTTGAGAATTTTCTTGCATATTTTTTAGAATAATTATCATAATGAGTTCAGTAACTGTCTCTTAATGTGGCTATCATTCTTCCCTGGCTTTCAGGAGGAAATTATAAATGTATTTGAACTAAATCTTTTTTATATGTTATGATAGTATAAGAGGGTCCATCTAAGGCACACTAATTTGTGCTTTGGGGCGTTTTGCCATGATCTCATAATAAACGATAGAGCTAGATTGCCTGTGTTGAGGAAGGAACAATATAGTGACAAATGATCCTGCATAAATTAAGATAAACTGTTTTTTAAAACTTTATTTAGCTTGTGCTAAGCCTGTTTGTTTCTCTGTGGTTAAATGTTGACATTCCTCTCCAACATACAGAGTTTTTTGGTTTGATACGTCAGCTCCAAATAAGAAACCACCTGTAAGAAATATGCAGAGATCAACACTAGGCAACTTTCTTTTTTTGAATTATTTTCTTTGACTGTCCTGTTTCTTTGTTTTATGGGTTTTTTTAGAACATAACGGACTCCTGATAGTTTATATATAGTACTGAAAAATTTCCTATCTACAGAGCCATAGATAGTGGAAAAAGAGACCCAGTCTACTAGGTGTTGAGTCTCTTTAGCTATAGTAGAGGGTGCCCTCTTCACAGCACTAGTGAAGCCACATGTGCAGTGTTGGGTTTAATGATGGAACTTCTGAAGAAAATCCATCAAAGTACCACTAAGGTCATGAAGGGATTGGAGCTTCTCTACTATGATAAAAGGCTGAGACAGCTGTGACTGTTCATCATCCAGGAGAAGAGAAGGTTCAGGGTGAACTTATTAATGCACATAAATACCTGAAGGTAGGGTGCAAAGAAGATAAGAGCCAGGCTCTTTTTAGTGGTGCTTAGTGACAAGACCAGAGGCAATGGGCACCAACTGAAAAACAGGAGGTTTGCTTTGAACATCAGGAAACAATTTTTCACTGTGAAGGTGATGAAGCACTGGCATAGCCTGCCCAGGGAGGTCATGAAGTCTCCATCCTTGGAGATATTCAAAAGATCAGAACTTGGCCTACCTGCTTTAGGTGGCCCTACCTAAGCAAGGGAGTTGAGCAAGATGACCTCCAAAGGCGACTTCTAACCTCAACGATTCTGTGTTTTTGTGCTTCTGTACAATGCCAGACTTCATGATTTTAGGTTGAAATCCACGTGGAATATAAGTGCTTTGCATTTCCCTCTGAAGTCCTAAGCAGATGCTGGTTTGCACTTGCTGAAGAGTAGTGGAAGATACCAGACCAAACACAACAGCTTTTACTTGCGTCTTTTGAAAGCAGAATTAACATCAACAACCTATATAACAATCTGTCAGCAGGCCTGCACTTGGGCACTGGAAAAAGACTGGTCTCGCCCACTTCATTAGAATCTACCTCTTCTGCAGCCAGTGTCTATCTATTTATTTCTAAACAAGGCTGTGAAAGAGTAGCCTCATGCCTGACCTCCCCAGTCCACAGGAGTGATACCTGTCTTTGAAGGAGGGGTTTAGTATGTCAGGCAGTTGCTATGGAATAACTTCAGGTTATAGATGTCTGGATTCAGTCTCCTAAATACAGATATCTGGTGCCATCTGATATGCTCTACAATGTCTTTTGTCCCCCAGCTGCTTGTCCCAAGAGTGTGGACTCCCATTGGTCTTGGTTCATCTTTGTCATCACTGTGCCGATGTCTTTGTTAACAGAGGTCTCAAATGGTGCTATACGCTTGTATAGGTGACTGGATTGATGCAAATGTCTCTGTATCTCAGAAATGCTGGGCACCTAATAAGTTTAACATCACTGGAATACTAGAGTCTTTTGTTGTTTCTGTTACCCTCTGGTTTCTCAGGGTGTACATGCCTATCTGGTAGTAAATCCTGGATTTTTAAGTAGCCTTCTTTATATTCTTGATCAATCCAGGAGGACACTATCTTCTTCTGTCTTTCATCCAAATTAGTTTTGAGCATTATAATGACAGGACTCCTAGAAAGAGATGTGAAAGTAGAGTTGCTACAGCCTTCTCTTTCCTGGGGTGGCACATGATACAGGACATCTTAGCCTTTATGTAGGGGCTTCTTTGCAACTCCCAAAACCAAACTGCAGTTGAATCCACGGCTTCGCTTATATTTAACTACCTGAGACATTCTGATCCCTAGTTGCTTTCACCTACCTGCGGCTTGCTATATATTTATGTATTTGTTTGTTTTGGCTTACAGTAATTGCACAAGAAAATGTAGTTCTCGTGTAAGGGTCATTGCTGATTACAAGTCCTACTTACTCACAGAAAGGTAATTTACTGCCTGCAGGGCAGGACTTGAGTATACCCGTGCTTCCTGGGTAGCTAGATGGATCATTCCATTCCAGTGCTCATTCACTGGCTGGCCTCCCTCAGACTGCTTGCAAAATCACTTACTCTACAAATGCTTACTCATGTAAGTAATAATACTCTAATTAGAAAGTAAGTGGAGTTTGGAGACATTAGGATTTTTTGAAAGTGAGTAAGCATTTGTAGGGCAAAACCCAAGGGCACCAGAAACGATGATAATTTTCTGCATAGTACGTGGTCTATTTTTATCTTGAGGTCCCAATCTTTACATAACTTTCTATTAAACTGTTTGAGATCTTCCCCTCCTAGACCAGTCAAGAAGCCCAATGGGCAGACATTCTTATGCTTCAAAGCATTTTCTAATGAATCCCTTTTAAAATGAAATGAAACATTAGCCTGAATTATGGCTGTAATCTGCTTCTAAGTTCCTTTTTAAGCACTAAATTATATGCTTTCAGTGACTGTGTCCTTTCTTCTGAATCTCACTTCAAGCTTTTCAAGTAACTACTTTAACAGAAGTTGGCACTCAGGTTCATTATTTGTTCGTTACTTGTCCTATTAAAATGAGAATGTTTACAAGTATCTTCTCAGTACTGAACAACTTACATGGAATTGTCCTTTTTCATCTGCAAGGATGCAGAAGACAATGAACGTGTGTCCACACAGGGGCAACTTTGCCACAGACTGAAAGGTTATTGTCACAGTGAAAATATTCACTAATTTGGTGAAGGGAGGACTGTGAGCTACTCAGGCAGATGTTAACTGGTATGTGTATGCCTGACTTGCTGCTGCTTCTGTTACTGATCTTTTTAATAGCACTCTGACTGTCTTTAAAAAGAAGTCCCTTGTAAAAATGCTTTTATATCTCGAACTATTCTTGCGATTTTACTCTTCAGCTATTTTCTTCCATCAACGGTTTATAAAGATTGTTTAACTCAGACTCCAAAAACATTAAAGCAAAGGGCGAAGTTTTGCCAAGCCATATGTTCTTAAATGGTGAATTTTATGCAGTTGATAATAAATAATTTAAGGCATAGTAGCTAAAAAATTTCCAAACTAACACAAGTGGGCATGGTTCCAGTGGTTTCAGCACTTACATTAAGAACGAATTTAACTGTCTGATTTCACTCAGGACTGGGCATACTGTGTATGTTTCATACATGTTAGGTGCTGGACTGGGATCTAGAATAAAATTGCTTTTTTCTAGTCTAGTCAAGTTAAGAATTACTTCACTCTGTTTTCAGCTCTATTGCTTTGCAGGAGTATTAAAACACTGATATAAAATGTTCACTGGGTATAAATATCTTACCCAATATTTGAACATTTTCCTACCTTAACAGCTTCCTAAAGACATTGTTCACCTGCAAGCATTTTAATCCTCTTTTACATGAATAAAAAAGTTACCCCCCTAATACATGCACTATACTACATACAAATATGAACTATAGACCATAAAACGTATGTTCAAGTGAATCATAAGCTGCAATGCAAGACTTAAACTCCAAGTTAATAAAGCTTTTAGTCTTGCCTATTTAGTATGTCAGGGAAACATAGATGACCTCAGATAGTTAAAGTAGCAATGTTTCCTTTATTCTTGTAGAAATATACTGCACAGGAGTTGCTTACTTAAGATTTGTGATAAAAAGTAGCTTAGAGTGCCAGGCTGACATTTGGGCTTAGTGTGCTGACACTCACTTTTTCTCCACCTAGAAAGACTTTTTTGGGTCTTCTTCTGCTTTCTCTTTTCATAGATGTGAGACAAGGAGGTTTTTAATATTGGTGAATCCTAAGACGTTCCAAATATTCTTTTGTTCTTATTCTTTCATTTTACATCTCCAGTTCTTCTCTCTCCTCCCAGGTTGTATTATGTCCTGTGCTCTGCTGCTTTAAATAGATGTCCAAGGCATGAGGTAATAAAATGGGGGTAAAGTGCACCCTTATAGCTTAAATAAACATATTACTTGAAAATTGTTAAATTGGAATTACAATAAAAATCTACTTATGCCAGGAAACTTTAATCTCATCCCAAAAGTCAGAATTGAGAGGGTATCACGGCACCTTTCTGACTTTGTTTTTGGTCATAAGGTAATCAGAAATTTTTGTGTGAATTGTAATCTTCAGGCAAAGGTTTTAAAATCCTTGTAAAACTTAAGATTTTTAGTTTCCATTCTTTGTAAAGAATGTCAACAGGAAACAAGGAAGATGTAAGGAAATGGTTATTATTGTTATTTTGTGCTTTGAAAGAATGACACATTAAATGGAGTAGTGTGTTAAAATCCCATAAGCAGACAAATCTAACTCATCGATTGAAGGCCACATATTAACGAGTGGAGATGAATTTACAGTAGACCTGTCATTTTAACAGCATGAAAGAAGAGTTTCAGGAACCTGGAATCCTTAAGTGATTTCTCTTTCCTTAAAAAAACCCCAAACCCCCAAACTATTTTTCCCTCCAGATTCTTAAAAAAGAAATAGGTTATAAACATGCATTTTAGGATTTTGATAGTGAAATTAGGATACATTCTTGGAGGCAGATATTGGTCTCAGGATTACAATGGCATCTTAATTCTTCTTTAACATCTACTGAGGGATCCTTAGAAAACAGTTTTGGTTTAATTTTGTCACTGTTATGGAAATGAACAAGAGATAATGAAATAGGCTACTGATATCTATGAACAGAAAGTACCTACAGGGGAGATAAAATTATAAATATTGCTTACAACAGTGGCTAATACTTCCTTAGCTAATCAAAAGCATTAGTGAATTCTCATATCATTTTGACATATTTAGATAACATTCTAATTTGCTTTTATCTTCTGAACAATGAAATACAGAGAGTTTTTCCCAAAGTCATTCATTTTCTTAAATCCCCTGAACTATAAACCTAACCGTGCTCCCTGTGTGATTGATTACAAAATCACACTGCTTGGAATGAGAGGGGCTGAGAAAAGAAGCTGTGTTATAAAAGAGACTAGAAAAGATTTAGAGAGAAAAATACATACAGAAGAATTAAGTAAGAATAAGTTGTAGCAACACTTGCAGACAGCAAAATTTTTATGATTAAGAAAAGAATTCTGGAAAATGTCAGTTGCCAACCGTATGAGCAATATCCATCCAGGAAGAGAGAGAGAGAGAGAGAGAAATTACTTAGCATTTGTTTTGCTGATGTAAGAAATGCAGCCTTGGTCCTCAATTGGCGAGTGACAAAAATCCTATTGACAATGATAAAGCTAACATTTTGTTCAATGTCTTTCTGATTCAACCCTGATATAAACCCCATCCAACTCACATTGCACTTAGTAGGAGTTTTGCAACTGACTTCACTGGCAACACTGCTGGACCTTTTGCCTTAGGGCCATGAGGCTGAAATCAATGAGATTTCTCCTTTAAATTAGGTCATGTATTCCAAACCTAGACCTGCAGTGGATTTTCTCTTTTGCAGCCTTTTTTTTTTTTTTTCTGTTATGACTACATCAGGGTCAGATCCATAATCTGGCACAGAAGTGGAACAATCAGTTTTCAGTGTACACATCAAGGTGTGCATAGATATTATGTTGTGTTACAGATTTGATCAATCTGAGCTCAAGTCAACTGTGATGTAATTTCCATTGGTCTCAGTAAAAAAAACAAAACAAACAACCTAGAAATAGATTTGACCTGTTTTTCCTGTATCAGAGCAAAAAAAGGATTTTGTAAATAAAGAAATAAAAAAGGAACATTTTCTTCTCAACACTTTTCAAATTTGTTTTGAAAGAGTTTAACTAATGCAGATTAGTAATCTGTAGCCAAAATTGGTGCTAACAATGTTGAACATCTTTTTTTCAGTCTTAAATGTTGAAATAAAAATGCCAGAACCTAGTGACCATCTTGTAATAATGTGTAATTTAAGCAAGAATATCAGTCTTCTTTGGAAGTGAAAACTTCATTGTATGAGACCTACTTTTCAGAGGAAAAAAAAGCCTAAAGTGTATGCATCACATTTCATTTTAAAACCCTAGGAAAACTTCTCACTGAGATTCTTAAAAATTATGCACTTGTTTTTTTAGAACGCATCAATGGAAAAGAACTAAAAGGTTTGAATATAAGAAAATGTCAGCATCTCTAATTATTCTTTTTCTGTGCTTGTTTATGTGTATGTACTCTGTGTCATCCAACAGCATATTTTTGCACAATGTAAATTATATATATATTTGTGTAGTTGTAAGTTGAGCATTATTTAAAGAAATAGGTAGCATTTCAGTATTTCTGCTTTACTTGCAGTGCAACAATAGTTATTGCCATGTTATCTGAAGATACATAGTATGCATTATCAAGTCCTAAAGTAGTCTACTTTGGCATTGTACGTAAAGAGGAAAATGTTTAATCTAATATGATAATTATCGGGACTGCCTTCTCCCAGGGAATAGTAAACATCTAACTTGCAAAAAAAAGACCCAGTGAGAAAAGACACACAAAACTTAAAAAAAAAAAAAAAAGCTTATTACACATATCTAGTTTGATCAGTGTATTTATTCTGAACAGTCAGTTCTTGAAGACTATTTTCTGTTAGTAGGTATAATTTTCATGTTTCTCTCTCTACTCAACCCATTTTGCTCTGGTCCTATGTTTTGTACTGCACACAAATGACTGCTTTCACTTTTATTCTACAAGCAGTAGGAGAACAGATCAAATTATCTCTGTGTTCTGTAAGACTATGTCAACTCTGAGCACTGGAGCCCGGTGCAGATCAGCTTGTGTCGACAAGGATTTGAATAAAGATGTATAGCACAGCACTTTACCAGCATACTTACTGGAACAAAAGCTGTTTGCACAGCACTGCTGTACCACTTCCAGCCTTGATCCAACCTCAAGTGCTGCTAGGCTGGGTCTCACATTCTTTACTGCTGTTGGCTACTGTATGTGAAGCCAACTCAGCTCAGCTGGAGCTCATCTACCTACACAGAACACGTGTAAAAAGTAAGAAGTTACAAAACCAATACAAAATCTCATTTTCTGTTGAACGAAGCCATCTTCAACATATATCTCCCTTATTCTAGAGCAAAATCATCTTTGCAGAACACTGCAAAACACTGTGCATTGTAAAGTAGTGAAAGGTGCCCAAGACAGCTTCCAACCAAAAAGTTACATGAGAAGCATTGTGCGAAAATAGACTCAGTTCCACTTTGCAATGAGTACATGCACTTTGTTGGAATAAAAAGGTACACAATTTCTGAAAATGAGGAACAGCAGAAGGGAATTTGTGAACTTGATGTTAACATGCTTTTCACTCGTGTGCCGACATTTTCTCACTGAGGGTAAGAAAATGTCTGTATTTGAGCACATGACCACCCTTGCTGAGTGAAGTGATGGAGTTGAGCCCCATCTCACTGTGGCAGGTTAGAACGTATTCTATAACCACCTCTTTTCTCTCCTCTCCCACTCTTGGTTCGTGAGCTATAGGGTTAGTCTCAGGGTTTTTTTGTGTTGGGTATTGCATATATTGCAAGGACACTACTTTATGTAGATCTTGACTGTGCATGGACATGGCAGGATGCAAAAGCAGAGTATATTTGTACCATGCAACTGAAAAGATGAAGCATTCATTTATTTGGCTAAGGAGACTGTTTGTTCCTTCCATAAGGATGTCAAGGGTAACAGTTTTTGCATTGGCATCAGGACATTCAATCAATGGATGTGAGAGGCTGAGGGAAAACTTTCCTTTTTCACAGAAGAAGCTGTAGGGATTTCTATTTCCCTGTCTGGAAAGGGTACAGTTAATGCCTGTCTGGGTCTAAGACAACAAGTGCAGTAAAAAAGCTTTATATGCTCAAGGGAAATTTGTGGGGAAACGTGTTAATGTAATAATGAGATTCATCTGCAGTTGACATACCAAAGATAAATGTCAACTTATCTATTTGTTAATGGATCTATTAAAAGCTTTGCTTATACTTTCTGTCTATTTTTTTCTCTCAAGAACTTACACGCAGATGGATTGTGCAAACAAACACTTAATTAAATGTAGGACTCAGAGCCAAGTGAACACTTTGGAGTCCAGAATGATGTCAATTAACCCAGTGTAATTGCTTTCTTGATCCACCCCTGCTTTTTTAACATTTCTTTTTAAAGGTTTGGATAAGACCAGAGGATCAGTGAGTAATTCTTTATGACTGAACGACTCTATACAGCTATTTTATTAATAATAATATAATCTATGCTCCCAAAATGGCACAGTACCATGGAACACAAAACCAACAGAAACACCAAAATTTGAAAAGCTTAGTTAGATTGAGTCACTGAGGCAAAGTTGGCATGAAGAGTGTAAGATTCCCAGATTCCCAGGCTCAAGTGAGCTGGTGAGGGGCAGAGAATCCTATTTAAATATGACAAGCATTTTGTTTAAAATTATTTCTAAGATGCATTTTTCCTACTGCTAAACCACTATTTTGTGGTATGAATCCTTAAAGAAACTTGGGTTTAAGTTGAAGTAATGATTCATTTTACATCTAATAGAAACATACACACCTCGGTTTGCCACTAAACCAAGGACCAAACAGGACACAAAAAATGTTTTGATTGGAAAGTGTCCTAGATCATATAATAAGAAACAGAGTTTATCTACAGCTGAATGTATAACACAGGACTATTTTGTGATTAAATATAACATATGCAGTGCAAATGATCATCTTAACATTTTTGGCGAAACCAAAATTTATTTCCTTAGACCAGAAACTAAAACTGAAAATGGAGAGCAACTAGGTGTTTTGTTATTTCTTAATGACTAAGAATAACAGCATGAATATCAATTTTTCTTCTTGTATGGTCTTTTCAATGAATGAATGACCAAATGGTTTAAAAAGATGGATTTGATCCTAGATTTTTGAGAGCTGTATCACTGGCATGTGATCAAATGTAAGACTTCTGAATTCTGTACAACAATTTCACAAGTTACAGGCTTGCAAAATGTCACATACAAACCCTTAATATTGTAATATCTTCTCTTCTATGATCCTACTGGTATATTTCTTATTACTTTTTGCAGGTATATGTCATATTTCTAAGTAATCAGATAAAGGACTTTTGCTATGCATGTGTTTATGGGATAGGGTACAGGATTGATTATGTGACGCCATATGCCTTTGAAAATGGATAAGTGATTTTTTTTCCCCAGGGTGAAAAAAGGAGCCCCACTTTAAATAGTAGTTACTGAATATCAGTTATTGAATCTATGAAAAACTGGAGACTGCAAGCATTTTTATCCACACTTCCAGCTGTTCAAATGGTCCCACATTGCAAAGATGATTTTGAGTAGTAAAAACTTAAATGCGAAGTCTTTTGTACATCAACACATAGTGGGTTTGTTTTAATTTTAACTTTATCAGACCCTCCACAGCTTCTTATAATTCCATGTGACTTAAGCAATTCCTATATCTGTGGAAATCCAGAGTTTATCATTTAACAAACAGAATTCTCTTCTGATTTAAAAAAAAAGTGATTGAGCACAATGTATCTCTCAAAAAACCCATTTAATTGTTCGGTCCATTTGCACAATGTTAAAATAGTAACTTAAACATAAATTCTTGTTTGTTTTCTCATTATGGTCACTTAAGTTAATGGGACTATACGTATGCTTAAGCATATACTGTAGAACTTGCTTTATAGGTTGTAGGTCAGAATGGCAGGGGGATAATATTTAATCAAGGAAGCCAGTTTTAATTTAAACTTCCACTGCACTGTTATGTCTCACAAGTGAAGGATAGTTTTAAAAAACTATTAGCACTAAGTTTTTATTCAGCATGATTTCAAAACCACAGAATGGCCTTAAAATTTTCTGGCACGTGAAACTTGGAACATGAAAAGTTAACGGACTGTTCCCGCAAATCCCTTGCTCGCAAGAATAAGTACTTACAGAGCTGAGCTGAACGTTCTGAGGTTCTTAGTTTTCACTGGAAGCCAGGCAAAATCAGGAACTTAGTTCAGGCACCCAGCTTGGCACCTTGCTTGTATCTAAGCTCAATCAGGATCCAGATCCAGTCAGCATGTCTGCTTAAAAATCCCCGAGAAAAACAATTTAGCAGGAGCTCTTAGGACTATGCCTGATGAGTAACAGGGAGATGTCTGCCTCACAGATGTACCTCAGGTCACTATTTTGAATTTTATTTCAAATTAAAATACGGCTGAAAAATGAAATCTCCATTTCAGTTGATAGCCTAGTGGTTGAAGTACCTATTTAGAAAGTGACAAATTCTGGTTCAAATCTCTTTTCTGCCATCTCAGGATTAAATCTATGTCTCTTTTAAGAGTGGATATTCACCATTGGTCCTAAAGGCTCTTGAAAGGAAGGAACATGTTTTCAGTGTTTCAGCTGTTTGTGGGTCATAACTGTTGTAAGATAGATATTTTTTCATAGGATAAATAACTGACGTGTTTATGTCATAAAAGATGCAACACTCAACATCACTTCATTAAGAAGACCTCTGGGATTTCTTTCTTCTTCTCCCTGGAATATTTCTGTGTTATACTTCCAGCAACCTCTAAATATTTTTGTGAATTGCCATTTTTCTAATTCTCTATAGAGTTCTCTTTGAATCTACCTCTGAGGCAGGTCTTCCTGTAGACACACAGCACATTACCGATTCTCTTTTGGGAGTGAAATTTTTATAATTTAGATATTGTATTCCCTCATTTTAGATGATTGTGCTATCTGTTAGATATGTCCTCTGTATTAGATTGCATTCTTTGTCTTTACTGAGGAAGTTGCCCATTGACAGACCCAGGAATGGAAATCAAATAAGATGAACTGAGCTTTGATGGAAACTGAGTTTCTGTTCCTCTGATATTTGGATAGAGAAACTAGTAACCTACTCCAAAGCATGGATCACTACCTAATATCTGATGTGCCTTGGATTTATTGTATTTTTACTAGGCTTTTTACATTAGTGTACCTAAAATTTCAACCGCATATGATTTAGAAAATATCATTATGGTACATATTGTAGGAAAGTTCTAGTCTCTGAAACATAATTAAATTTTATTCCAGTGTTTGTAGATCAGTTTGGTGAACTTCCACCTCATCAAAATAAATAATACTTCTAGCTATGCATTATCCAACAGCTGCATATATTCAACACTGCATTTCACAGAGGAATATTTACTAAAATGTGTATCATCATTTAAGATAAAAAATTTACACTATCAGATGAGTATTTTTGAGACTTTCATATAACATTGACCTAACCTCAGTACTGTCCAAAATATTTTGTAAATCCTGGGTAAAGTCCCAAGCCCTTTGAAATTAGTTGACTTTATCAGGTGCAGAGGTTCACATTTCTTCTTTTTTCTATCACAAATTAGGTAATTGTAGAGAAAATACGATACTTTTTAGAAAATGTTTCCTTTTATGTGAATGAATACTTAATATTGCTGCGTATGTATGAGTGGAAGGGCTGATTGTAGTGCTAGATGCACCTAAGTCTCAGAGAGCATTGCACTGTTCTGTTGAACTGCTGTGGCTTTCAATGTTCAGGCATTTTGTCTCTGGTTCATTACTAGTGTTGTGCAGAGCACTTCTAGGAGTGAAGAGAGAAACAAGGTATATAGATTTTATTTATCAATATTTATTTCCTTCTTTTTGTGCACATGCTGAAATTTGTATTGAGTTTGAAACCATATCTATAGCCTTGTATTCAGAAATAAAGCCTAGTGTATGTGCTTTACATCTTTGGGTTTTGCATTTTGAAGACTACCATGACTTTCTACAGCTAAAACAAATTCATACCACAGGTGACACATGGACTAAAAATGCCTTGCACAAATGTCTAATAAGTTTTAACTCTGATTAGTGATGGGAATCATTGCTTGTTGTATATTAGCATGAATGACTTAAAAGAAGATGAACTACTAACTATTTAAGAAACAAGTTGCACATCAAGTATAAAACTCTGTATCTATATAAAGAATGCCTTTAAAAGGTATAGGGTTATGAGATCCTGAAAGATCCAATGTATTCATGTTGAAAAATATGAGATATGAGAAGGGATAATAGAGGCTGATTTGCAGCAGTTTTGTCCATGATGCTTTTTGGTTTTACTGTACCTAGAGAGAAAACATAGAAAGACACATATCATTATTAACAACTCTCCTTGTGGTTTGTCAGCTTTTAAAAGTCAGGTGGTCCCATGATGTATATCTGATACATGCCATGCATTTCCATATCCCTTAGTGCTGTGGCTCTTAAAGCACAATGTGAAAAAATGTATTGGGAACTCAGGAGGTGTCAAACATTAAATTGTATTTTTATCTGTAGTCTGTAAGATTGGCAGGGTGTGATGGGTTCGTTGCCCGCATTCTCCACCAAAAATACTGTGATGGTTTGAGTCAAAACTCTCCCAAAAAAACCCCACAGTAATCTGCAGCCACCCTTCCTTCCACCCCTCACCCCCCTGGGGAGAAAAGGTAGGAGGAAAGAAAGGCTGAGAATACTAAAAAGCAAGCAGCCTGAAACTAAGTGATTATATATAATGTATTAACACTAATATGCAACTAAAATACTACGTATACCATAATCAGAGAATAAGAGCCCCCCAGAACATCCCCTGCCCCATAGGGAAGCAGTCAGAGATTTCCCAAAAAGAAATAGAAAACTCCCCTACCACAGAAGAAAATTAACAATCCAGAAAACAGATTAATATAAGCTAACAAGAGAAAATGAATCACCACATTCCTCAGATAGCAAAGTTACCACTGGCACTCTATGCCGCTCCTGACCAGACCGAAGATAAGATGGATCCCTGACTGGAAAAAAGGTGTGTCCCCACCCCCAATTACACCCTCATTTACGTAGAAGGAAGTTGTGTGGAATACTTGGTATTGTAGTTTTCTTTCCTCAGCCACAACCTGGCTATTCTTAAAGGGGCCAAAATCAAACCATTACACAGGGTCTGGTTGTGACGATCTGAAGCAACTCTGGAGAGGAATATTGCTTTCCTCTGGTGAGCAACACGGTTCTGGCTTCTGGGAGCAATTTGTATGGAGTGTTATACAGTTCAAGCTGTAAACCGAGTAAAATAGGAGCTGCTTTTTATCTTCTGTTCCTGTATCCTACACAGGACACAATAGCTGTTAAATTTTCCTGTGTTCATGAAGTACTATGGAATTTTATTTTGACAGAGACTGAAAGATCACATAGGTAAGACCAAAATGCATCATCAAAACTGTGCCTGATGGTAAAGCCCTCGGTGCTGCAGATGCAGCAATGAAGAAGTGCTGACAGTCCCCATCTCACATTTCACACAGTTCTGTTCTCTGCCAGCTGTGAGATGTGCCAATCAACTAGACAGCACATGACCTGACATGCATCATAATTGTGAGCATTACCAGCATCAGATTCTCACTCTAGGATGAGATTGTTTTTCTGGTGTGCATATGTAGACAAAATTTTTCAGGGGAAAAAAAGACACACTTGTTAGCTTCCTGCTGATGGTCTAAATGTCACCCTTCCATCTCTGAACCCTTTCCTCTGCAGGCCAGAAGAGCAAAATTGCAAAAATTCTACTATTCAGGGCAGATAGGCTTCAAATAGGTTAGGTAGTGTGTGTCATTTTATTGTGATAGTTCTCTTTGTAGCACATGTAAGGAGGAAGCAGTGAGACAGATGCGTCAAGACAGTAATATTGCAATAACCTAGGAGGCTGTCACCATGTTCTTCTAGATGCTCACGTCATGAGAGGCAATGTCCTGAAATTCAGCTACTGAGTCTGACAGAGCTGCCCTTGACTCTGAATGATCCCTGGACATTATATGGGTCTAAAATTAAAAGCAATAAACACTGGACAGAATTGGTTCCATTAGGTGAAAGCACTAAAGAAAGTTCAGGAACGATGAAGGTAAACAGAAATTTAAAGAAATATTGTTTTGACTACCAGGGAAGCAGCCAAAGGAAAAAGAACTAATGCTAGTGACCAGGAATCTCCTGATTTCAAAGAGTTTCTTTATTCTGGTTCCATATTTTTCATTGATATTGCAGAGAAGCTCCTGGAATATTTTCTTAAAGTTGCACTGGAGTGGTTGTTAGATACCCAATTGTATTTATTTAAATATTAATGTAGCAATTCTTTCAATAATTAGGTGATTATTGATATAGGAGAAAACACAGACCAAATGTAATTTTGAGACACATTTAAAAACTGCAAATCTGCCTTCCTTTATGTAGAATGCTAGCACATGCTCTTTACCAAAACCACCTAAAGCAACAGATTTTGATAAAAAAAAAAAAAAGGAAAAACCATATCATGTAGTTGTAGTGGGTTTAATAGGTGATTAGACCTCCATAACTATATAAGGTTAGTTACATTAATATGCTACACAGTAAAGATGCAGCATAACCTGTAGCCTATGGTTAGGGCCCAATCTCAGATGCCACAGTCAAGTATAACTCATGGAATAGAGGGTGAAAAACTGAATTACAGTCACAGAAAGAAACAACAAGCAAATGACTTGCAGTTACTAGTACCATAAAACCTGTGTAAGGTTTCTTGCAAGCTCCTGCAACCTACCATATGCAGGAGGGATGCTACAGATGTTTTGGCTGTTGGCAGGGAGATGCACAGCCAGGAGAGGTAATGTTTCATTCAGTATCTTCCTCTTGGAGTCCCTGGCAAAGGGTTTTCTGCAGTTTCCTACAGAGTTGCAAATAGAAATGAAAGCTGTGTCTGTCTCTGAACCCTTATGAATGTGACAGGTGAAAAAGAGGTAGCCCCCTGTTTTTTTGCAGGGTGAGTTCCCATTGCAAGGCTTTATTCTGGTTAGATTATGAAATATAAATTTCTACTGGCATCTGTAAGGACTAAATTCTTAGTCCAGATCTATCATCAGTTATATTACGTTAAACTAACTTAAATTTATGTAAATACTACTTTTTAAAGTAAAACACAGCAAACATATTTCTGACACATTGAAAGGTAAACATTTATAACAGGGACTAAGTTGAATATCAAGAAAGACTGATGACCAGCTTAGGAAAAAATATAGGAGTTGCAGGTCACACAAAATTTATGCTAAGGAATTTAGAAAATTCAGGGGGAAATGATTGCATTTTGGAAAGAAGTAGAAAGGAAAATCTCTTGAAAACTTTCTTACCATAGCTAATTCTTTCTTAAAGGATTTAGCCTTTTATGACCAATCTTCTAACTCTTCTCTCAAAGATCCCTTAGAATACCATCTCTTGCACATCCTAAAGATTATCTCTTTTCTGATCCAGGTCTTGAGCAGCATTTCTATTTAATTAGCTGATATGAGGGACCAAAAGGCATCCTCACAATAATTCCGTAGCTTTGAAAATAGAAATTTCTTCTACTTACATTTTGCTTTTCAGTCACCAAAACTTAACTGACCTGAAAGAGTACTAAATATTCAGGTTTTATTTATTCTTGCTTTTACAAGTATTATTTCATACAGAAACCTCCTCTTTTGTTTGTGAGATGCTAAATGGTGGTGTCTGGAAATACATACAATATATCTCTAAATGTTTGCTCACTGGGTTAGTGATGTACTTGTATGCGCAGTTATGCTCTAAGTTATGTAGTGAAATATTGGAATATCTTAAACATCAATACTAGGATAAATACACCTGGAATTACAAATCTTGTAGTTCTTCAGTATAATGGATTAAAAGATAAAAGTGTGCAGACAACTCTGTCCCACAACAATCTCTCAGAGACAGGACTTTGATTCAAGTAGCTCCCTCTGATCAGATTTGAGTAAAAGTTTGAGTTAAACAGACTTTTACCAGGACATTCAGTGAGTAATAGTATCATTTCAAATTTGGACTTCCAGAATAGTAACTGAGATGCTCTAAGATCACAGCTGTATCTTGTGGACTTTCTGCATCTCCATACTTATCTCCTCTTTGCATGAAATGGGAATTCTGCATAACTGTACATCCACCCAGCACTTAGAACTTTTTTGGGCAGATCCTCAATTGCTTTTTACAGCCAACTGGATGAAACTCTGAATGGCATGAAAAGAGTAGGAGCAGCTCATGATTTTCATCTCCTGTCCTGCCTATTGGAAATAGATCACTTCATTTCCACTTGCTGGAAAAGAGTTTTTCTGCTGTTGGGCATAATAACTCAAGGAACAGAGGTGCCTTGAAAAAAACACAGGCAAGGGCATAGAGAACAGAAGTGTTGTTTTCCACTGTGACATTGTTTCACAATTGCCTACTCTTTTCCCTCCTTTCAATGAGCTGGAGAAACAATATTACACTTCAAAGAAAGATTCTAGGAAGTATGCTTGAATTTGGGGAATATATAACCTGAAAATTAAACCTTGTAAATACAAAGATAAGCCACTATTTCTGCTTTATTCAACATAAAATGATAGTGACTGTCTTTTTTTTTTTTTCCAGATTTTCAGTACTAAGATCTGACTCCATTGCACATTCCTTTTTATGATGAATATCTAGTCCTCTAAACCTAACCCCAGCTCCATGAAACACTTATGAGCACAGGAAGCAAAGAATATGAGTTGTTTAAGGTTGGCCTTGAAGTTTTCCTCAAAAAGCCTCAGCCACTAGTGCTCTCACAGTTTTAAGCTGGTGGGGATCTCTGCTGCCCATGGTGCAGATACAATAACTTCACAGGACTTAGTGCCAGTGTGTACATAGCTGCTCCTAGCACATGAAAGAAAGACGACTCAGAAAGATTACATTGAGGATTATAAAGTTGTGGTGGGGGTGGATGCTGCTATTGCCAAGGCGAGAGCCACCACAGCCTAAGTCCTGCCCTGGCCTTGTCTTGTAGCTGGTACCAAAGCCACCCTGTTGTTTTTCCAATTCTTCCAGCACCGGGAAGCATAAGAGGAGTATACACAGGCTGACTCAAAGCAATGTGTGAATATAGCTGAGGTTGTTATGAAAGAGCAAGCTAGAGTACAGGTGCCAGTTTAGCTGCTTTATCACAGCTTTGCACCTGCACAAAGCAGAGGAGAATATCTGCAGGCAGGTAGGTCAGACCAGGAAAAAAAACCAAACCAAACCCAAAAAACCTTGTGGTTATTTTGCTTTTGTCTGATTTGTACAAAATCACTTACATATTTGCATTATGCATTACAACCTGGAGGCATCATCTGAAGGGGCACAGATACCCATGTCAAATTTGAAGTGGTGCTCTGCAAGGAATTCGTGTCACATTGTGAGCTGCTCTTCTACTCCATGTAGCTTTCCTCTGGCCAGTTAGGAGAAGAAGGTAGATATCTTCAGTAGCAAAAGATACTAAGAGAAAATTCTTGTCAATGGAAAATTCCAAGGATGATGCCAGCTAAGTTCTGGACTGGAAGATGGGAAGGGGCAGAACTGCCCTGAAGCTTCTAGATTAGAGCTGGATTGCTACTGTGGACTTAGTTGCAGCCTTACAAATTTGAGGTGATGTCCTCAGATAGACTGACAAGGTAGAAAGGGTACTCTGCATTACCCTTTTGAAAGGAAATGAATGTAATAATTTCAGCACTGAGAAATGGTACCATTGGAAATTTTTCCATATTGTACTTAGGTAAAACAACAGATACCTAAGTTAAAAAAACAAATAAACAAACAAACCCCCAGGTATGGCAAAGCTCCTATTTGTGTAGGTCTGAATAAGTCAGTTCAGTATAAGCAAAATTTAGAACACGTATTCGAATCACCAGTCTGTTTAATGTGTCTGTGCACAGAATATGTTAAACAGAGAGATACGATATACAAATACTCCTTTGTCAGTGGAAAACTAGCACCAAGTTAATAAACAAAAACAGTTGTACATCTTCAACATTAAATTGGGAGGGAATATATAGTGAAGAACAAACTAAAATTAGGCTGCATATTACCATTCCATACTAAAGGAATGAAAGTATAAGTATCATATAACTTTTCAGTATTATCATTTCATATTATCTGTACCTTTTCTTTTGAACAGAGACTGCTCATATTCTCTGTGACATCTTTTGTTGGCATATGATGAATAAAAATGATGGTCCCTTAAATCACAGGTACTATGCTGTATAGTAATATTTAAGAAGATTATTTTGTATTTTATTCCTTAAAAAAAAAAAAAGAAAAGGAAAGTTATTCAATGTTGACCATGGAAAAATCAGTCTTTCAAGGAGTTGTGAATATAGTTTTTCAGATATGGAAATTTATGCAAAAATACCTGTTTGCACAAGGACATATATATGTGAGTTTGTTGTAAGTCTCTTTCTTTTTCCTATTTATTACGCCTCTTCTTGAATATTACTTCCGCATGCAGCTACTGCAGATTTTTCCTTCTCCTCACTAGTTCCTTGTTTTATGTGCTATATATTTAATTTTAAAAGATTGCTATCTACTAAACTTTTGTATACCCTGTTCTTAATTCGCATTCCAACTAATTACTGTTGGAGTTTCATACTCTTTGTAAAATAAGGTAATGCTCCAGATGTATTTTCTTTTGGTTTTCATTCTTCCTCCTCCCCTTTGTTAATCGTATTATAAAAGTACATTTAACAAATGACTATTCGCTATAAAAAACATCCTCATGTAGGAAAGCGCTGACATGATACATAACACACCCACTTGTGTAGTCTTTGTCAATAACAACAGAAACAGGACTGAGTGGGTAGAAATATATATGATTTAAAGCAGTCATTTGAGAGTGTATTTATTCAAGATCCTTCAAGCGGAGTGGAATAGCAGGTTTCTAAATGTGATATTATGAGGGTAAGCAAATGAGTCATTATTTGTTTTACAGTGCAATAGAGTTGGGGAAGAGCAACACTATGAGAGGGAATAAGCAGTCTTATCTGTTTATTCTATTACGTTCATCACCATGGGGTGTATCTGTCCATGTCAGGTCAAGGTCAGTGATCCTTGTTCGCATGAATCATTCTCACTGCTAATGAAAACCAACCCTGACGCAGTGTGTTCAAATCCAGACAGCTTCAGCAGAGGACATCGGACTGACTCACTTCTGCGAGCCAGAGTTCACAGGTGAGGCAGAACAGCTGGGGAGAATTCAGAACTTAGGATGGATAACGGATTAGCAGAGGCTGTTGGAGATGATCAGCTTTGGAAAAAGGTAGATAATTTTTAACTGGAGCCCAAAACAGTGCTGTTGCTTTGCATGCAATGGCTCCTTTACGTCTTGGCTGTTGGAGTTCCTAAGCCAGAGTATTTCAAAACAAAAAAAGAAGCCAATGAAAAAAAGCAACTTGGTTTTGAGTCCGTTCCCAAAGAATAAGTTTTAAAGTAATAACAACAATGAATCCAAATTATCTTTCTCCACAAGCTGTTTGAAGTCAAGGAAAAAGAGATGTAACACAGTGGCATAGAAAGGAGGTTTTATTTCCCTCCCTCTCCCCCTCTCCTCAAAACAAGGATATGTGCGGATTCTGCAGTGTCCAGTTAGAAAGAAGTATATGCCTGGTGGAGGTGCTGGGGGTGTGTGTGTGTGTATGAAACTTTAAAAATCAACTGTGGAATAGCTTTCCAGGGCTGTTGCAGTGACTGCTGTAGTTTGACATGCAGGTGGATTTATTATCAAGCTTGACAACAGAAGTTATGCACATTATTTGCAGTTAGGAAACATACCGCTCTACCAAAGCCTCGGGACTACAACTGCATTTCAAACTACTTTTTTTTCTTGCCTGAAATGTGCCAATATTCCAGTTTTCAATGCCAGTAACACTTAAATCACTAAATCTAACTTGAAGACAACGTATTTCATAGAATCGTAGAATGGTTTGTGTTGGAAGGGACCTTAAAGATGATCTAGTTCCGACCTGCAGGGTCCCACTAGACCAGGGACGCATCCAGAGGATTTCAGAGGATTTTGTGGTTTATTTTTTGAATTTCAAACGATCCCCTTAGGGGAATTTTGGAGGCCCAGCGCCAAAGCAAAGGGAGCAAGGTGGCGGTGGGGCNCGCCGCTGCCTCCCCCGCCGCCTCTCGGCTGCCCCGCTCGCCGCCGTGGCCCCCGCGCTCGCCCGGCTCGCGGGGCACGGTGGGCGGCGCTGGAGGATGCGGAGCGCGGCGGGCGGCAGGAGGGAGAAGCCGCCGGGCTGCCAGCCCCAGCCGCGGCACGGTAAGGGGGCGAAGGGGAGCCCCGAGCGGGGGCGGCTCGGCTGCCGCTTGGCTCGACGGCTCCTGCGGGGCAGGGGGAGCCTCTTCTCCTCGCCCTTTCGGGGGGGCTCTCGGCGTCCCGACTCCTCCCGCCTCCTATTTTCCGCGTAGCGGGGCTGGGGGAGCGGAGCAGCCTTCTCGTGCCTTTTGGCACCTCATCTGATAGCGGCTCCTTTGCTTGTTGCAGAAAGCGCTCGCAACCCGGCAAACGCCGGTGAAGCTGGGAAGAGCCCTCGAAACCTTTGATTTTTTTGGCTTACGTTTGTCTGGTCTTGATGCGGGGGAAGCACTGTTTTAACAGTATTTTTAAATACTTGCCCTGTGTGGTGCTGTCTTCCCCCTTTACTTGTTAGGAGAGACAGATGCTCTCTTCCAAGGCAAAGCAGCAGAGAAGCAGTCCCTCCGAGAGCAGATCCTGACTTTGAAAACATAGGAGGGGATGGTGTTGCATAAACTATTGAAAACAAGTGTTTAGGTTTGTGACTGGTTGTGTGCTGAAAGGCGAAGGCAGTTATCCAGAGGCACATGGGTCGTGTGCAGTTTCCTTATCGTACGGCTTGACTGTCACCGTTGTCTGCCTTGAACAAACCCAACTGCTTATGGATACAGTCGCAGTGTCAGGAAATCACATTAGAGTTTGTGTAGCTGTGTGTTCCCTGTGGGCTTTAAACCCAGGACTTGGGTAAGTGGGTTTGCTGAAGTCTCTTGACCTATCGTCTCAAGGTTAAAGTAGCACTTTAAGTTGTGTTTGAGTTCTGCTTTAATTTGTAGTTCTTTGTTGTTGGATGAGTTACTCTCCAACGCTGAGTGCCTTTTCCAGAGGAAATAATTCGTCTGTAGGAATATATTGGTACTCCTCACAAGTAGACAGAACGCTGGACCGTGCACAGTAATCTCGATGACAAAGTTGTTGGGAAGAAATGAACTTGGATGTCTTAGGAGATGGCATTCTGAGAAGGGTGAAAGTCACATCCACAAGTGCAGGTCTGACATGAAAGCAAACTAGAAGTTGCTTTTCTCCCTGGCTATCACCTGGATATTTCTGAGCTAGAGTGCTTTTACGGCCACACCTCCTTTTCTCTTTTGTTTGTTTGTGTTTCAACAGGCGAAGAGGAAACAGTCTAAAAGTCTGAGGGAAGGTTTTGTTACTGGATATCACAAAACCTCTAAAATAAATGACTGTGCAGAAAGGGAGGTCTTAGCTAGTCAGAGAATAAAAGTGGCTGTTTAAAAATAGTTGTAAATATTTATCCTATTAATTTTGAGTGTAATGCTGGTAGTGGGGAATAATTTACATGAGAAAGAGAGTTGATGGGATCCCTTTAAGTTATACACCTGTTATTTGTGGATGTTATAATGTAACTAGGCACATATACCAACATTTTGGGTGCAGTGAAATCAGTGAGAATTCTGCTACTGACCTGAGAAGAGCCAGAACTGAACACACAGTCTGTGTGGTGTAAGGTGTTAGTTCAAACTGAAAATGTTGACTGATATAGCTGTGTAGTTACGGCAAAGTTTATAATACTGTAGTGTGCTGCCATGATTCAAATATTATCAAGTCAGCTCTACCATAAATTAGTTAATTTACGGAGATATTTTATAACTCGGTTCTAATGTAGCTTAACAAAAAGATGTGATGTGCTTCGGTCTGTCAGAATTGCTTCTTATAGATGTTTTGTAAAGTATTATATGACACTAAATTCTCATTTAGGCAATTACTGAAACATGGAATGCTAAATTACACTGCAGCATATATAGCCGGCATCCTAATTAATTTTTAACTGTGCTTTAAGGGCAATCACTCTGCTGTACTGTCTTTGCAAGGTGCACTGGACTTATTTATTAGGTTATTTACTATCAGTCAGCAGCTCCAAGTGTCAGGTAAACACAAATTTGGTTCAATTTTGTATGTCCCCAATATTGACTTGGTGCTGCCGGTAGATTTTTTTAGAAGGAAAAGAAATGTAGTATTATTTTAGTATGCTTCTTAAATTTTCAGAGTTACGGAATCACTCTCTTTTCCAAGTCCGGAGAAGATTTACTCATGGGTAAAGCTTGACTTAAATAGACACTATTGACCACTTCATGCAGGAATGGGAAATTTACTTAAAATATTCAAGCTAAACCATTAGAGAGGTTTGACTGAAAGTAAAATTGTGGTATGCGAGCTTTCAGCAATTTTTAACCCGCAAACAGATTTGTAGGTTGGACTTATTCATATCTACATACATGTGGTTATCAGAATGAAGTGAGAACTATATAAGAGAACTGGAGGTGTGAGAAATATGAACTGCTTTAAATTTTGGGAAGTAATCCTGTTCTTTCCTAATCTTTTTGCTGCAAAACCATTTAGATGGGTCATCAGTGGTGGCATATCTTTGTAGGTCTCAATGGCACTGTTATGACTGAAATGAGCTGAAGACAATATTTCTGTGTTTATTTGGTTTAAGATACATTTATTCAATCATCACTTAAGGGTCTATACTGGTGGGGTGCATAATGAGATATGAACACCTGAGCAAACCTGCCTTTTAACTGAATCGAGTTACAAATCTTTGCCATTCTTGTCATCTTTTATACAAGTAATTATAACAACTTCTCTGTACTTTACAAATATTTGTAAACACAGCTATGAAAATATCCCTATGCTCTCATGTACAGTTCTTTTATACTTTTTGAATTTTCATACCATATAAATCAATGTAAGGTAGGACAAGCATTTCCACCCATTGCAGTCTAGACAGCAAACAAGGTCTTTGTCAAGACTCTAGCAAAAAGTTCAAGATCCCGTTAAGGTGATGAATATTAATAGACTCGTAAAAAGCCTGTTTTAAATTGATTTAATGTTGGGTTAGCATTGGCACCTTACCTGTAACATCTCTCAAGCGCCTGAAAACCTAGATGGATGGCTACAACCAGAATTCTCTTACAGATATTCTTGAAGTAGGAGATATTAAGGAGTAGCATAATGGAAACCACAGTGTAAATCAAGTAGTATTTTACTTTACTACTTAAGAAAACTTTGGGATACTCCTTTGAAAAAATCTACTCCCTTAAGGAGTAGATACAGAAAGTTTGTGACTGGAAGCAGTGAAACAGAAAGTTGTTGTAAGTTACTTGACACCTCCAAAAATAACTTCTGGAGAGAAAGCAATATTACAGCCCTTTTTAAAACCATGTGAAAGTTGTGTAGTGAAAAAGTACTTCTGCATTTTTAGTATTGAAGCAATTACTATGGGAGAGAGCACAAGTAGTGCTCAATGTCTCTGTGTGTGTATGTTGGTGGTATGTTAGACAGAAAATTATTGCTACTTGATTTTGTAGATTTTTTTTTTTCCAAATAGATCACAAAATGTGTGAAATAGAGGCTGGGGACTGGAAGTCCTCTGTGCTTCAGCCAACAGAATGAAATCAGTTGGTGTCATGCCAGTATTGCTGGGTTGTGCCCAGGTAGGCTGGATAAATAAATGTGAGCTGTAGCAACACAGAACCCTTTTTCACCTGATCCCACTGACTAATTTTAGTCTTCACCTATCAAGAGCTGTCACAGAACAAGAAAAAAACCTGTTGCCTCTTCAGTGTTTATTCCATCTGCGTGTAAAGGAAAGATTGTAGTATCGTAAGGACAGAAGTCAGTGTATTGTTGCTCCAGAGAAGTGGACTCCTCTAGTTGTGTTGATCTGATGGAAGAATGGGGAGAGAGGAAAACAAATCTACAAACCTATCTTCTGTGTTCCTCTTGTATAAGCTTTGATGTATGCATGTATGCTACTGACTTCTGGTTGCCGCTGGGCTAGACTAGTTCCACAGCTGATGGTAGGGAAATGAAGTTGAGCTTGAGCTTTCCAGTTTCACTTGTTTTCATCTTTGCACATTTCTTTATGAAATATTCAAAAACGAGCTTCAGTATTTTCTGTTGGCTTGTTCCCTTTTCTTTCTCTGTCACCTGAGAAAGAATGTTCTTGGTCATATTGATGTAGTCATAACCAAGTCGTAGTCATAAAATCTGTTTAATATTTGCTGGAGGCGTAGTTCTCTATACCTCACTCTTTATCTGTGGTTTATTGTAGTGTTTGTAAAAGTAAATGTCTGAAATTCATGTAGGCATTTTTATATATTTGTGTATATATAAAAATCTGTTTAATATAAAAGACCTTAAGTTCTCTTCTTGAAGCAACTAAACCTCTTTTCTGTCATCAGCTGGACTCATCTGCAAGTAGACTTTAAGTTTTAAAACTTTTTTCTAGCCTTTATATTTAGAAAGTGTTGATATTATATCTACTTAGATCTACTAACACTTTGATGCTTTTGACACCCTGGGTTCTCACCAGTCACTGAGTGCATATTTGCCATGTATATGCAGTCCTTGTTGTGAAGTCATGACTTTCAAAACCAGTGGATGGGTAAGTGGTGTGACCTGCAGAGCAAGAAGTTTAGATATTTTAACTTGCTTAGCCTCTTCCTTGATGTGAGTGATATGCATAATAGGTATTTCTTAAAGAAGTTGTGTGATTTAGGAGCTAAAATCCATCTTGTGTGTTTTGAGGTTTCATTTGGTTTTTTTTTTGGTTGGTTTGTTTTTTCGGTTGCATTTGTTTGTTTTTCAAATTAGTTCACAATAGTGTTGCTGTAAAAAAAAAAATAGATATCATTCAGGGCCAGAAATATGCATAAGAAAACCAGTAGATCTCTCTTACATGGATGTATGGGCCTTTTTGCCCCTAGTTCACAGAAGAGGGTATTTATGTTACTGATAAACCTAGCATTACAACTTGCACAATCAGAAGCAAAAGCTACAAATTCATGGATTGTTCTAAATTTGAATTTACAATAGAATGACAAACCCACCATCTAGGTCTTGGAAGCAGACTCCAAATACTGTTTTATTATATTCATTTAAATCTAATTTTGGCACAGAGATGTAGTTAAGAAATCAAAGACTTCCCTCTATTCCATAACCAGGTTTATTTTTCTGACCTTTTTTTATATAGAAGATTTGGATGAGTCTTAATCAGATAGAGGTTGCAAATCACTTTGCTGGGAAATTCAAGGTGTGCTTTAAATGGGGAAGAAAAAAAGTCACTCTCCTGATCATCTGGCTCTTGCTGTTTGAAATTGTGAAGGTAGGCAAAATACTCTGACAGAGCTATAGAAACTATCTCATTTTAGTATGTTCTGAAGTATTTTATATTTTGAGTAGCCCTGGCTCAGGGGCACTTTATACTCACATCTGGAAGTTTCCAGTCTTAATACTTGGTTTAGTATCTCTGCCTTTGTCTTTCCATTTATTCTTGCCATCATCTTGACCATTAGCTAAAGTTGGAATGTCTGTTTATCCACTGAATTTGTTTCATCATGTCGCTATAATAACTGATTGGAACTGTGGCAACTTTGACTGCTTTCCCATGTGTACTTGGGCTGGACTTTACACAGTGCTGCTCTGAACAGCAGAAGGATAAGCCATCCAAAAGCCTGGGATATTTTTATCTTTTTAGGGTTCAACCTTTCTTTCTCATGAAATTGTATGGCAGCATTTTCATATTCAGCCTCTGTGTATATGAAACTGGGTAGAGGCTGTAGGTTTTCCACTCATATGAAATCACAGCAGAGTTGCAATACGCATACATGTACAAAAGTTAAACTAGGTATGTTGTTATTATATGTTTGCTTTAATATGTTCTGTTCTGTTAATGGATTTTAAATTAGTGCTGAAATATGGAAGCATGAAATAAAAGATGAAACAAAACTATAGTGGCATTCATTGATTAATTTAATAATGTTAATAGAGCAGAAAAGTGACATGGTGCAAATGAAGGGACCACTTGGCAGGGGAGGCTCTGGAAGCAGCTCAAATTCACACCTCTTGCCTTGTGAGTGGGCTTGCAGATAGCACTTTGGTTGCTATTTAGGTAGTGTTTTGCAAACAAATGTCCTTTTGTTATAAAAAGTTGTTACACTGGCTGTCCTTTGACTCATTTAATAGCAATTAGCCTCAACTAATTTTCTGCTAGTATCATTGAAATGATTTTCTTTATTTCCATGACAAAACCAACTTTGTTGCATTTGGAAGGTAAATGCTGAAGGATCTGCTTAATAAATAAAGATGTTGTGTGAAACATACATGTTCTCTTTAAAATGGCTTGGTGATATACTCTTGTGCACTGTGATATCCAAGATTATTTTTTGTGCTCTGTGACCAGTTTTCATTAAGAGTTATTAAAAACATATTCCTGTGGAAAGTAGTGAAAAGTAGAAACAAGGAGCGGGAATGAGTGTATAGAACATTATCCTGAAGGCAGTTTATTAAGTAGAAATGTTAGTTTGTGATAACAAACCCAAGAGCCTGTGAGAAAAAAGACTTGCTATTGTCAATGAGTGCATTGAGCTTTGCTGTACAAAACATACCAGTATTTTGTTCAATACTGAAACTACAGAGCTGTCTGAACTGCTGGCATTTGTGATGGGGGGAGGAATGGAAGGTTGATAAGTTCTCCACAAGCTGGATTGCGTACATTTGCATAGTATAACCAGGTGTCCTCACTAGCTTCAATCTTTTTGATGATGGTCACTGTGGTTTCACATAGAAGGTCATTATTGCTGCTAGACAGGAAGGTGGCGTGAGTAAAATTTTTTAGGATGCAAGTGAGAGAAATGAGAAGCTGTATGCAGAAAGATCAAGGCACCCTTGTGAGGCTTTCACATCAGCCAGGGTCGCAAAATGGATGATGCTGTGTTCTGTGCTAGGCAAAATGCCTCCAGGCTTCTGCATAATTTTTAAACATAAAGCATCCTGATAATCAAGTCTTGACATCATTAATATATGGCTTGTAACATTCAAGCCTGAACTACAGGTGATTGGAACACAATCTTAACATTTAAGCTAGCAGTATGAAGTTTTGGCTGTCTAGCTATCTGGAATTTCAAGAGATATTCAGGTCCACAAATCCATTTAAAAACTGGAGGAAAGTGGTCTTTAGAACACAAGAAATGCTTTAGAGAAACAGTCTTTTCCAGTCTGGATGACGTTGGGACTTCTGTAGACTCTACAGCAGGCTGCTTCCAGTCCAGGTATTGATTTCAGTTAACATTGAAGTAGCCTGAGGGATGGCCAGTTGTTTGTGTTAGTGGTGCAGCTGGTTGCAGCCTAAATTACTTCAAGCTTTTGGCCTACTAAGGCAAGTTCTAATGAAGCAAAAAAGATTTTACTGCTGTTTTTATTCATTCTACAGCAGAAGGATGTCTTGTTATTTTTTATTGAGAAGTGGCAGTGGTCCAATCAGAATATGAACATATTTGTGGGTTGTTTTTTTTTCTTTTTGGTTGTAGTCTTTGTTTTCTTAATGTCCAGGCTCAGAAGCTAGTCCAAGCTTTTTAGGAGATGGCTGTATTACAAAGGTAGGAAAAGAATCAGCTTTTAAGGATTCCATGGAAAACTAATAATTTGCTTATGTGCATGACCCTCTAAACAAAAACAGTGAACAGTGATAAATATTCTTAGGCTTGCAATCCCTTACCAGAGTGCACCTAGAAACACAGTAAGTTTTTGAGAAATACCCTGCAACTATCCACTGCGTAATTCTGAAAATGTGGGTAAGATTTTGTGATGAGTCTTGTCAACTTGAGTAATTGCAGAGTTCCAGTGTAGTTATAGCACAGTTTTCATACCACTATGTTATTCTCTGTCTCTTCTGTAAATATGTTGAACTTGTACCCTTTATGCATTGAGCGTGACTTGGAGGCCCAGTCTCAATAGGCATTTCTACGTTTTCATGTTCTAGAATAAGACCACAAATGTCTGGTGTATCTCTCTACTTCTCTTCCTTCAACGTGGTTGAAGTGTTGGATCTGTTAAAGTGTGGTCTGCCTGGATTCCTGCGCCATACTCTGTAGCAGAGGCCATTTCACTAGGTTCTCTTAGTAGAAAGATGCTGTGCCACTTGGCCTTGGGCTTGCTGAGTAGTTGCCCACAAACTTGTTGAAGTAAATACAAGCTCAGTGTATTTTTATGAATCATCCATTCCCCTAGTCCAAATCAGATTTAAAAAAAAAAAAAGATTAAAATTAGCCATGAACCAAACATTCTGTGTTTCAGTGAACTGTAACTGGAGCGAACTCTGCAGACAAGGACACGGAAGCTGTAATGAAATTGCAGACTTGTATCTACAGGCCTGATGTTCACTGAGCATGTTTATAAACATCAGTAGCCTTTCATGAAATTTCTGAGGTCTGTCTCTTGCTTCATTGACAAGGAGTTTGGAACCCTGATGGTCCTGTTGGATGTGGGCTCCCAGCACTCTCTGAGGCCCAGATTTGGGGTAATAACATGGTTACCTACTCTGAGGCTCCACATGACACATTATTAGTAGGGTGGGTGAGTTTCTCCTAGTGTCCGCTGTGTCTGACTTGAAGAATCTGCTGGAGATACTGCAGCTCCATTCCATATTTATGTCCTGGTATCTTCTTGTGTACAGCCTACCAGTGAATTTCACTGTTTTCCAGGGATATTCCTGGGTAAGAAATTGTCACGCAACATAGCTTGCATGCTCTAGTACAACCTTGGTGGTAATAGATTTTCCTGGAAAAGATGGCTTTTGTTTTTTTTCCAAGGAAGTACTTCATTATATTTGATATTAATGGCTATTGTCTCACATACCCTAATAGATTCATCTGTTGTGGTATAATTAATTTATTAATGCTTCTGCAATCATGTGGTAGGATACATTGGGCCATGGACACTCTCAAGGTGTTTGTCTCAGTTTTGAAATTTCTCTCTCAATTGTGTTGTCGCCAGTTGTTGGTTTATTCTTATTTTTAAACCTGACATCTGATTTTATCTTTGTCCCAAAGCTTTTTGCATGTTTCTGGTACAGATCTGATTCAGAAATCTTTGTTCAATGGTTTCCCTTGGACCTTATGCTCCTAGTAATACTTGAGGAGTCAAAGTTAGGGGCAACACGTGGTTTAGAAAGTAATTCACTTAATTTGCTATCTATGATTTTCCTACTGTAGAGAAAAATTAAGGACTGCATTTACAACTCCTACCAAAGTTGTGAAAATTTGGCTATGTCAGACTTAATGATGCAAATGACAACACAGATTCCTCCTATTTGTAATCTTTAAAGTGTTTCTGAAGAATTAGCACCCATAGTATAAACAGTTGTAATTTTAAATGTGTCTCTGTGTGAGAAAATACGTATGAAACCAATCCATGTGTAGAGGGAATTACAATGAACTAATAGCTTTTTCAGGTGTCTGTGTTCTCGGGTCATAACTTATTGAGTCTTGAAGCTGGTGTAGGGATATGTGCTGTATGAAGGGTGACATGAAGTACTTTCGTTGTCAAAATAGCACTGGGTACTGCATGTCTACATTACCACATTTTTATGTTTGTATGCTTTTGCTGCAAGGGAAGATAGCAATCACAGCAGGCACCACTGAGGAGCCTACTGGCTCTACTGCCATCTGTGTTAGTGCTGTCTGTTCATGTAATGTTCTTGTTTCCATATGTATAGTTTAGCACTTAGTGTCTACAACCATTGAACTAACATATCCGAAAACAGTTGTAACAATGAAAGTTGATGGCAAGCAGTTATTTAAGTTCCTTTATTTTGCATTATTTATTATGCCCTGTGTGGGTTTTTTCCCTCCTTTTTTTTTTTTTTTTGTTTTAAATTCCTCCCTCCCACCCCCCTTCTTAATGTCCTCCTACTTCGGGCAGATTTCATGAGATACTGCTGTTCATTCCAAATTTTAACTCCTCACATTTGGCTTTGTACATTGTAATCACCTCCATAGCAACCAGTGTGATGCCATAAACAGAGGGTTTGACTTCAGGTGAAGAATGTAGGCAGTAAAAGTGGGGAAAAAAAAACCTAAAGGAAAATGTGGGAGGATGGGGAGGACAGGGAAAGTGATTATTCTGGCTTTCTGTGTAGTGATATTCCCTCTCAACTTAAAAAAAAAAATTATCTTTACTGGTAGCTGAAATAAAACAAACTATTTTAAAATGTCAGACTGGAACTTCCATTTTAGACAGTATAATTGAAAAAATGTATAAGCAGTAGAGTGTTATTCTGCATAGGATTTCTTTTTCTCTCTTTCCATTCATTTAAAAAAAAATCACTTCAGTAAATCCACCGTGGGAGGATAGTTTTGCTGCTGTACTTTTCCCAGGATGCAGCAAGAGAAATTGCATTTGCAGTTCACAGAGAATGAAATTAAACTTGCTCTGTCCTGATGATTTGCTACTCCCACACCCAGCACATTTCTGGAAGACTTGCGTGCTGTAAGAGACAGTGCCCTGAATGTGCTTGCACCTGCTTTTGTGCATGAAGGGACAAGGATGGATTTGGGCTCACATACCTCTCTGATTAGAATTAGGTACTGTGTGGAGTGTCTGTGTGTGTGGGTCTGCATCCCCTTTGAGGTGTTGCCCTTCAAAGGGGAGACATCGAATGTGTCACTTTGGCTATAGATGTTAAAACTACTTGCTGTTCTGTAATACATTTATACGTGCTCAGAAAGATTGTGGTTTTGGAGACTGTTAGGCAGTTGAAAGATATTAATTTTCAACTTGCATTGTCTTGTATTCAAAAGGTAGTTGTGTGCTAAACTGTAAAATCAATAGAAGTAGTTGGCAAAAGCAAATCACATTGTGAAAACTGAAAGAGCTGGACTGTCATTTATTTCTTCAGTTGGGTGGCAGTGAGAAAGGCAAGTTAACATCCCCCTCCTTTTTATTCTTCAGCAATAAAATCTTGCTCTTTAACCCTTTAACCATCCATCTGATGGAGATTCTGTACATAAAGCCTCTCTTTCTAGGCTTTTGTGCTACTTTTACAGCTGACCAGTTCTTCCATTTGATCTGTGGCTTCACTAAAGCAGAGTCAGGTAGATAAATGCTCAAATGACCTTAGTGCTCACGTAGCACCTTAAGTATGTGCCTAACAGACTGCACAGCAGTAAGTACTTCCTTTCCTTACAGAACAGAAATTGAATGCCCATAGAGAAAAAATTCCCCAATAAGAACAGAGAGAGCCCAAGGATCAGTGAGAACATCCATTTAATATAATGTTGATTCTGTGCTCCACAAGGCTTGCTAACATGAGAAGACTCCCACAATATATATAAAAAAGTTAGCACTTTCTGTTTGACAATTCAAGCAATTTTCATTTATATTTCAAAGCCAGAGAGAGAGTGAGAGCACTTGTATCTGTAATTCCAGCAGTATCTCCGTCTGGATGACTGTTTCTATAAAATTGACACAGTATGGGCAGTTTTCATGAATTTCATTTGTTCCATCTTCTGAGATGAGCCTTTAATCTCCTGCTTGCTGATCCCTGGTTTATAATCAGATTTGACAGTGATAGGATGGCAGTAAATATCTTGATGTGAAAGTCTGTAACAAGGCAGAACTGTCGTTTCTCCCCTTACTCCTATGGTGAGCTAAAATTTTGTGTGTGAAGTGTGGATAACTTTGAAGATTAAAGCTGCCTAGTTTCAGGCCATTTTCAGGTGCATCTGTTTACGAGTAAGCATTTTTTCTTCCCCTCTGGGAAAGGCAAGAAAAAGGCTTATTTGGTGATTTACTTCTTAATGTCAACTTGATTAATTATTCTGTTTTCACAGGGGTTGATGACATGCTGATTTTAAGTAAAACCTGAAATAACAGATATTTGATGTGTGCATAATGATTTTGAATCCTGAATCAAGCCATTCCTGAATGGCTTTAATGCTGTTAATAAAAACCTTACAGTTAAGTGTCTGAAAATGTGTTTATAGCTATACTGAGCAAAAACCTGTTCATATGGGTCTTTCTGCACTGTTTTGTATACATATATTAGGTGCTTAACTTATGCATCTATTTTGCTTCCCATCAAAATGGAAAAATCCTTCCTTTTTGCTTTTTAAGCCATCTTCTTCATAATCTTAAAGCTCAAGTTTTGCCACGAATTAATGTAGTAAGAATATTCAAAGTATAGAAGGTTAGGGACATACACAAAATTAAGTGTATACTCAGGTCGTGTTATATTAAGTGTAACATGCCTGTGGAATAAAACAATTTTGTGCAGACAATAAGATGTTACCCATGCTTTTCCATTTTAATAATTTTTTTAAAAAAATATTTTTATCTAGTTATGTCTCCTCTTTACTTTTTAAATTCTTATTTATAATTCTGGCATTATCCCATTGTAACCTGTGTGCCACAAATCTTTCTGTTACCAGTTTTGGAGGAAAAAGACAAATACATTACCATGTTTTCTCTCTTTCTCTCACTGTTCTTTTCTCAATACACTAATTTCAATTGCTCTGTTATTCTAGAAATTATTCTGCCCTTTATGTAGTTCCCATAACCTCAGTTAAAACTGAGCCTCACTGTCAATGTCAAGAGTTTAAATGTGGTTTTCCTTCTTGCCTTTTCCTTTTAGGATTTGGTGTTCCTGCCACCTGCCTATTCTAATTTCCATCTAGTGTGCTACAGACACTTCTATTAGATAAATAGAAATTATCTGCTGTTAAGATATAGCCCTTAATTTGATTTTCTTGAAGAATTTTGTGGGTTTTTTCATGTATGTGAAATTCCTCAAGTGTTCTCTTCACAATTGTAATGAGAGTCCACACTGCCAACCTGACGAGCCCCAAGTTCCATAGCTCCACACCCTTGCCTATATCATAGCACTGGAATTTTCATTTATGTTTTCTCTGCTTTCTGTTGGTTTCATGCCAGTAACTCCAGGAAAGATCAAACATAGTAAACTTTCTGGGCATAACTGTACAGACAGAACAGAAGAATTATTCTGAGTAAATCACACTCGTAGCTATGTACATCAAAACCAAACTGTAATCACGAGTTGTACAGACAAGTGATAGTGATGATTGTTTTCTTTGGAAGCTGCTGTTTTATCTGATGCAGTTGTAGGAAAATGTCTTTTTCTTGTTTTGAGTATATGTGACTTACAGAACACATAAAATGGAAAATTTTATATGAATATATTTTTATATAAATGGAGATTACTGATAGAAGGGGAGAATCTGTTTTTGGAAGGTGCCTGCACACTTGCATGGGGGTAGTGAAGGACTACATTAGTGCTTGTTACTGGCAAATTATAAAAATCATTTTTTATTGGGTCAGAGTTTCTGACTGTTTCATCTGTCTGCCTTTTGGGTTTTCACTGGATATGCTATTAAAGAACTTTGAGAAAGATGCTGAAAAGTTGCATGCGGTAAATGAGCATTACAATTTCCTTGTTAATGGTACTTTTCCCTTTGGCAAGCTCTTCAACTTCAGAGAGTATATTTCTTCTCCTGCAATTAGGATTAATTTTGTATGCCTTGCCAGCCAAATTATTTGAAGTAGGAGTGAAACACTGCACATGGCACTCACTGAAGGTGCATACTTGGACTGAGCTGGTCCTAGCAAGATCCTTCTGGTAGGAGGGAATTGCAATGCATATGGCCAAAGACATTGCTAACGTAGAGTTCAACAAATGGGAATGGGTTGCAAATAATTCAGCTTTCAGGCAAAAGTGGTAACTGTTGTTTGTTCCAGGATGTGAGTTGACATTTAATTATTTTGGGATTATAAATTTTGCAGCCTTAGGTGGAAGGTGATAAAGATTGTGTCAACTGAAAATGAGTTACCTGAGATTTTTGAAGGGATTATTACTGAAAACAATGCAATTCCTGTAAAATAATAATTTCTGTATAATATATAATTAATTTTTATTTAATGTATTTTATATCAATATATAAATTATATATTAAAGTATAAGAGTAGGGTGCCTGTGAAAAAGAATGCACAAAGCTACGTGGGAGAGGAGAGAGAGCATTGCCTAGCTCTTTCAACAAGTTATAGGTGGTTTTCTGGCAGTGACTGAGAAGTCAAATTTAATGACTTAAACATATAGCAGCATATAGGCAATGTCTGCATGATGGCTATTTGTATTTCTGAAATTGGAACATTTATTCAAGGATTTTACTAAGGTGAGTTAGTACATTTTTGAGTGTAGAGAAGGGTGCACATACTGTGGAAAGGTAGCATCTGCCAAATCTGCATGCACAGAGCTTGAACATTTTTGGCACTTTGCAAGATTCCTCGTTAATAGCTTCTTGAGTAAACAGTTTAATTTTACAAGTGTAGAATGTTTTTGAATGATACCATATGAAATATTACAGCAGTGATATGGAGGGCAATAATAAAAAGTATAATTAAATAAGAGATAAAACAGCAGAAGTAGGACAGCAAAGCCTCACAAAGAAGGTTTTATTTCAGGATAAAGGGCAGTCTACAACTGAGCTTGCACAAAGGTGAGTATAAAAGGATTTAAAAAGATGTGGAGAAGAAGTCTTTAACTGGTTAAATAAAGCAAAGAGGAGTATAATATATGGTGGTCAGCTGTAATGATAATTCCAGTTTAACAGTTGAAAAGGGTATATGACCAATGTCCTAATCACAGAATAAAACAGCAGGGAGAGACATATAATTTTCTCTTAACTGAAGCCAGAAGGCAAGTGAGAATTCTGAACCAAAAGTCTTTGGGTATCTATGCTCTGCCTGTGGAAACTTACAGTTTTGCAAGTAATACTGTGATTTGTGAGATACATAATTCATAAAGTGAAACTATTGCAGGTTGGTATGTCTGTGGAATTAATCTGATTTTTATGTACTTGGAGAAAAAACAGTGAAGGCAGCTTTGCCACTTAAAGATCAGTTCAGTATATTATCTATTAGAATAACTAAACGAGCTACCTTTTTTTAGTAATTGTCTTTAAGAACACAGAAAATCTTCAAAGAACTGCATTTTTCAATAGATCAGTTAACACAAATCAAGTAGTGAATAAATACTGACTCCCAGTCCTCATCAGAGGTCAAAGGTACAGCAACCGATGAATCCAGGCTGAAAGGTGTGTGTGTGGTGGCTGGGTTTTTTTTTCTTTCTTTTTTTCTTTTCTCTTTTTCCTCTGTGAGTCCAGAAATACGATTCCAGTGCAAAGATAGTTGGACTGCACCTAGAACTTTTTTGTTACCTATCAGAAGATATCAGCAAATAGTAACGTCTTTGGAGCTAGCCTGTCATTTGGGATGTTTCAGAGGAAGGTAGGAGACTATTAGATGCACTAGGGGAACTATTAGATGTTGAAATTGTTGCTGGTAATGTTCTTGTTGTGAGGAAAGGAAAAGTCAGGGAAGAATAAGTAGTATACTGTGATACTGGAAGGTAGAGGCTATTTGGGGCATGCCAGGCAGTGCTTGTGTCTAAATCAAAGGATGAAAGGGAAGGTAGCATTTAGGAAATCCCAAGGGTGCTAGTGAAGGAGTTGGCAGATGTGCTG
>WAAB01006903.1:0-12131 GCA_013389865.1 Piaya cayana
GTCCCTGGAGAAAAAGAAACTGTAATGGAAACAAACACTGGGCCATCAGAATCTTGGCTTGCTTCTTCTGGCTCTCTTCTTCCCTTCTCACATATACTTTCTGAGCTTCTCACAATAATTCATCTAAACCTCTTTCCTGCCAGTCCTCTATTTTTTACAGCATTTTCCATATATCCATACAGGATTTAGCCACGAACTGGGTTTTTAGTAGAGCCTGACCCACTTGACTGTCGGGGTCTAACCCTGAATACAATTGTAAACTCTTTCTTAACCTTTCCAACCACTCGGTAGGGGTTTCATCTTTTTTCTGCTGTTCACTAAAAGCCTTATTAATGTTCTGTCCCTTAGGTACAGAATCTTTTATGCCTTGAATTATCATGTCTCTAAGATCACCCATATTATTTCTGTGTGCAGGATCTTGGTTGTCCCAATTGGGCCACTGTAAGGGCCACTTAACATCACCAGCGGGACCGTGTTGGTGTCTTTGGTCCCAATTCCTCATGCCCACCATTCTTATAGTTCCCTGCTCCTCATTCGTAAACAAAATTTTTTAAATGGACTCCATCTTGTCCCATGTATAAATGTTGGGTCCGAGAAATTGATCAAAACATTCCACTATCCCTAATGGGTCTTCTAACAGTTGCCCCATTTCTTTCTTAAATTCTCTCACATCCTCAGAGTTAAGGGGTACAGATACAAATCCAACCCCGGGCTGTGGTCCCCCCGTAGCAGTTTCTCTTAATGGATACAGCAAATTTTCCTCCTTTTTTTTTCTACTTTCACTTCTAGTTATTCTTTGGTTGGAAGGAGAAGTCTCTATCTCGTTTTGTGGAGGGGCAGTGGGAGGAAAGTCCTGATCTGGGTCTTGTGGTGGCAAAGGAGGTGGAACATAGGGTGGGCAAGACACTGGTAGTTCGTCCCCATCACCCTTTCTCCTTCTATCTTTTTTCTTTTCTTTTAATGGGAATAGATTAGTGGTCTGGGCTGTACCCAGGATCCACAAAAAGGCATATTCACTCTCCTCTTTATTAAATGGCTGCTTATTGTTAACATATATATTTAATTGTTGGCATATCCAATCTTCAAAAGATCAGTCAATTGGCCAATATAAGCCATTCTTTATCTGTTTTCCTCCCCATATCTCCATACAGTAATGAACCATTTTCTCCTTGGACTTCCCTTTTCGAGAAGGGGAACTATCCCAGTTTTGAACCATTAGTCCTAATGGGCTATCTGGGGGGTATATCAGGGAGCCCACCCCTACCCCGCTTCTCCTGCACGGATCCAGAAACCTTACTCTTCTTCTGGCCCATCTTCCGAGAGTGCCTTCTTTCGCTCACAATTCACTCCCTTCCTTCCTTTCATGGCCCACACCCTCATGGACAATGGGAACCGCACTACCGGGAGGTCCCCAACCAGATGGAACCACAATATACTTACTTACTTACTTACTTACTCTTGAGTCTTTGCCTGGCTCTTCGTGCACAAAAATTACAGGGAACTGCAGTACCTCTCTCTTTTCTTTTTTTTTTTTTACCTTTCCTGTCTCCATTCAGAAAATCCAGGTGAGCTAAGTCAGAATCTCCGGGACCATCCGAAGATGAGGGCACCCTTCCAGAGTTGAAATCTGAGTCAGCTTTTCTGGATCCGAGTCACAGCACCAAATTGTTATAGTTGAATAAAGCAAATAGAGTCCCAATTAAATTCAGGCAGTTTTAAAGAGTTCGGTTACAGAATTAGCTGAAACTTTGCTGGCTGCGGGGCCATTGCAGAGGGTCCCGTCCCCTGCCCAGGCTGCGCTGCAGCTTCCCTCCATGCACCAGCTGCAATATGGCACAAGTCGCAGCGCGACCCTGACCTCAGCGCACTAGCCCTGGCCCAGCTTCCCTGGTCGGGTTTAACACATTCTTTTTTATATTAATGTAAACTCAACATTTATTCAAAAACCATATCACTGCTAAGAATGAAACCACAATGTTACCTAAAGTAACACTACACTTCTTTTTTCTTATTAAACAGAACATTCTCAGATTTGAAACAGTAAGACCACCTCCCAACTCGTTTGATTAGCAAATTACCCTCTATTATCCATTACAGGGGTTCTATTTGACAGTTAAGTCAATTTAAACCAAAAAGCCAAAAACCCTTTGTCACATTAGTATCTTCCCTTATGCTCCTCGCATTAGGGATCATTGTGTTAGAAGGTGATCCAGATGGAAAAATAAGTACACTGCCCACTGCTCCTCTGAGCAGTTTTCATCTCATTTGTTTCCTCATCCCAACTGTTGTATGGCCCCAGGGTTGGAGGTGCTTGCACAGGAGTGTCTAGAGAATAAGGCCATCTGATTTTCATCACAGCAAGTGCTTAAGTTTGCTTAGAGCAGTTGTCAAATCATAGCTGCAACACCGCTACAGAAAACAGTTTGGTAGGGTCCATGTAGTCATAAATATCATAGGCGGCCTGGCTGAATTTTCCCCTTTGGATCTGAAAGCTCTGCTACGATAAATAGGAAATATAGTGTAGTGCCAAAAGTGTGTAAAATTTATTTGGTACATAGTGCCTTTGTGTAACTTCTATTACACTTGTTTGGTTTTTTTCTTATGATCCAGGACATCAAGATGACAGGAGGAGAGTTTCTTGAGCTAGATTCTCCTCAACAAAGCCTATATTTGAAAAGATTTAAGCAGATTGAATCATACAGAAAAGTTCAATGAGCTTCTTGAAGCAGACCAGTATGTGCTGGCAAAATATACTAAGATAAGTGCATCAAACATTTCAAGTCTGTTGGGGGCTTAATAGAATGATTTAGGTTAGAAGGGGCCTTTACAGGTCATCCAGCCCTACTCCTCTGCAGAACCAGGGACACCTTCCTTTGGATCAGGTTGGTCTGAGCCCCATCCAACCTGACCCTGAAAGTTTCCAGGAATGGGGTCTCCACTGCCTCCCTGGGCAGCCTGTCCCAGTGTTTCACCACGCTCATTGTGAAAAATTTCTCTCTTATATCCCCTCTAAATATACTCTCCCTTAGTCTAAAACCATTACTCCTTGTGCTGTCAGAACAGGCCTTGGTAAAAAGTCTGTCCCTCTATTTCCTGCAGTCCCCCTTTAGGTGTGGGAAGGCTGCAGTTAGGTTCTCTCCTCATGGGAGAGGCATACAAGCCTTCAGATCATTTTCTCTTCCCATACTCTCATATTGCAAATCTTTGCGGTTATGGAAGTATTTAATTGTGAAGATGCTTATTATTGTCCAGAATAGAAAATATGTTTTGTGGGTTTGGTTTTTTTTTTTCAAATATGTTCTTTTCACTGTTATCTCTGATCCTGCTTAGCTGGGTTCTGGCATATGGTCCCCAGTTCTTCAGGTTGTGGGTTGGCTAGTCAGCCCTGACTGGCTCTGAGCATTCCTATAGCCCTCTGCTAGAGCTAACCGATTTTCTAGGAAACTGAAGTATCAGAGAGCATAAGGCAGATACTCTTGTGATTCTGCAGGTGTCATCTCATGTCCTGTAGAGGTGGCCTGAGGTCAGAACTGAGTGAGCATCAACCTGCTAATTTCTGCCTTTTGTTCTGCACGGTTTCAGCTGGGTGAGACTGAGATGTCCCAGTGGTGGTTGAATAGTCAGCCGGAGTCATGCAGACTCATCAGCAGGGTTCTGTGCTGCACAAAACCAGCTAAGTGCCTTCTGGGCCTCTCAAACAGCCTTTTGTGTTTTGTGATCCTGCATTCCACTGTCAAACCTTACTGAACCTGAACTGGTTCCGTAAGGAACCATTTGCATGTGAGCGTCACCTTGGATAAATTTTATATAAGTGAGAGTAATGGGAAGCTTTTTTTTACTTCAGTTGGACTAAATTACTGGCTAAACACAGGTGAGAAAGAGCATCACCAAGGGTTTATCCCTCCTTTTACAGTTAGTGGTGTAATTTTGTGTAGGGTCCACTGCATTCACATTCAACTTACAAGACTTTTTCCCTAGAAGAGCTGGGGACCTGAAGTTGGGGCAGATAGATACCTCAGTGATGCTCTGGTAGTATCTTGATAGAAACTGGGGGACCTAGAGACTACTGGGCCTTGGAAAGAAATAGCTGCCAGCGGTGTGCAACTTTATTTGAAATTGTCCTGGCAGATTTTCAAGTTTGTACAGCCAGAGGGGAGGGAAGCATCCTGCAGTCAGGCTGAGAGAGTTCCTGTTCCCCAAAGCTCTAGGGAGCTAGTATTTCAAACAAACAAACAAACAAACAAACAAACAAACACAATCCCAAAACATCTTCCTCGCCTCCCTCCCCTCCAAAAATCAAACAAAAAAAAAGAAACCAAACCCCAACCCTTCTGTCCTCCTTATCTTTCTTTTCATGCAGTGTAGCCATTCTGTAAACCCAAGTACATGCTGCTCATTCTAGGCATATTAATGTGCTTTAATTTGGACTCAAATACACTGCTGAACTTTAATCTCAGTCCCCTGCACCTGCGTGTGTGCAACCATCCTTTTCGCTGCCTGTAAAAATGCCAACAGAATGAAATGGCTGGTTTGCAGAAGCTATGCTGGAGATGTTCTGTGAATGGCATCCAGTATTGGGAAAATGGGGATTTGAAAAGCAAACAGGCCTCTTTCTTGTAAAAACAAAGCGCAAAAACATGAAACACAACTCCTAAATAAAGGCAGGAAAGATATCTTACTACTCAAGTTCTTTTACTGTACAGAATCAGAATTCTTAGTAGCTGATTTCCATGTTTGAGAATCTGATAGAATGAAAATATTTTCCTGTTCAACAGCTGGTGTCATTGATGTGGGGGAATTTTAGTGTTTGAGGTTTTGTAGAATTAGCATCTATATCACTGAAGGGGTATTTTTAATGATTTGTCAGTGTTTAGTGTGGGACAGTTTTAAATAGATGAATTTTTAAACATCGTGTATTTCAGTTGCTAAATGGTTTAGAGATTGTCACATTTAATAACTTTGCAAATAAATGTGGCATTCGGCCTAGCATAAATTTTGTGACCAGTTAAACATTTTATTTCCTTTAGGGCTTCAGCAGTAAATCCAACTTAAGTTTTTTAAAATGCTTTTTTTTAAATTCATTTTTTAAATGTATCATGATAATATTGGCAGAGCCTCAGAATCAGAGTGCCTCCCAGTTAACTGCTTTGCCTGGCAATAATTGTCATTTGGGAAATTTTAGATTTGTGGAAACCTAAAGTGAAGAGTTGCATCCGCTGATCTACTGCCTGTACCAGGTATAACACTAATGATAACACACTGCTTCCTTCTATGAGTCAAGTGAAATAAATCACAAACTGCTCAGCAGGCCTATAAAATCAGCACACTTTCCCACTCCCTCTCCTGTGTTACCCGCTGCAATGGCATGTACTCACTTGGGAACTGTTTGTCAAAATATTAAGTACTAACTGTCTCTGACCAGACTTTGTTCTGTTCTGCCTTCACTATATTACAGATTGCAACAGGAAAAGCTGCTTAAAACCGTATGTTGAAAACAGGATAGATAGTGGAATCCAGTCTGTGTTATCAGGGCAGAAATAGAAGCTCCAGTTCTGTAAACCACTGTGGTGTAGCCCTCAAGTAACGTAACCTCATGGCAAGGCAGGATCCCAAATGCACATGTTCTGTGCATTCAAGGAAGACTTGCAGCCCTTCAGCCTATGGAATCACTACAAATGACCTTCCAGTGGCTGCCAAGATCTTTATTGTAAGACATCAGTTGCCATAGTTGTCCCGCCTGATCTGTTCCATAACCTGTTACAGTGGAAACTAAATCACAGAATCATAGAATGGCTTGGGTTGGATGGGACCTTAGAGATCATCTAGTTCTATATCCGCTACAATTCCACTGAATCAGGTTTCTCAAAGCCTCATGCAGTCTGGCCTTGAACACCTCCAGGGATAGGGCAGCTATGACTTCTCTGGGATACCTCTTCCAGTGCCTCACCCCTCTTACAGATAAAAATTTCTTCCTGATGTCTAATCTACATATCCCCTTTTTCAGTCTAAAATTTTTCTTCCTAGTCATATTTTGGGCATAGAAAGATTCCAGTAATGCGTGTATGCTGGGGCAAGCGTCCGATGCCGTGGTGTACCCGCAATATTAGCAGCAAGCACAGAACAGCTGATGTTCTCATGCTTGCTAGCTTGTTAAGACCTTGGAACCTTTATTCAGATCCATGAGTTAATGACAAAAGAATGCACTAGGTTCAAAACATGAAGATAAGGGGAAGATCTGTGGAAAATAGGGGATTGCACTCTATTGTTGTACTGTAGGATTCTCACTGGGATAGCTCTTACTGGATATGTAAGGTTTGCATCCTCTTAATAAAGTTGATCTCACTTGTTGCTTCATCAACAGGTTCCGTGCCTTAATCGCTACATCTTATCACTGCACTGCCTGATAAATCTATATTTTGGGGTAAGCAGGTTAGAAACTAGGCTGATTACAGGAGCTGGCTGTGATTATTTATCTGGTTTTTTAAAATTTCTTGTCAGAAAACATTCTCCTTAGAAACATGCTGATGGGGAGAGTGAATTTGATGGTTTCCATTATCCATAATTTTTTTAAAAAAAGGCTTCTCAGCCTTTCTATCACTTCATTCCTGAGGTGTCTGTAAACTGAGGTGTATTGCCAAGGCTGCTGTACTGATTGCTTTTGAAAGAGGTGACCCTCCATTTTACATCAGTGAGAGATTTACTTCTCTTACCTCCTACTGCAGGACTCTCAGAAGGAGAGCACTGAGTAAACCAAACTTTTTACAATTCTTGACTGCTGAAACAACTTTCCTTCTTCCACAAGAACCTTTGTAAATATGTCTTCACAGCAAATGCAAACATATGTGGCTTAGAGCAAATAAGTTCTTCAGGAACATCCTACAAATCAGAAGGGCTTCCTTCATGTATACTTTGCTAATGACTGTTCTTTCAGCAGCAGCAATGTGTGAAGGTTTGTGTGCATAAGTTCTAATTTTCAGGTAAAAATCTCACTATCCCTTGTTTTCAAAAGTACACAATGGAACACTAGAGGAAATTCTCTCATCAGAATGGGGATCTTGAACTGCTGTGGTCTTGATAAAAACTCAGCTTGTAAAGCAACGTTTGAAGAAAATCAGTGTGTTGAGTTGTAGTGAGTTCTTCAAGTTGAGCAGGAAAGGAGATAGTTGGGTAGTGATGTTTATAAAATAATTCCTATTACACATCATTGGTTTTCAGTATTTTTCACCCAAAGTCATGTTAAAGTGACTGCAACAAAGCAGTTCTGTTTCCTTTATCTGTATGATTTCATTTGAAGCCTTACTTTCTTCATGGCTTGGAATAAGAGTTTGTTGGGTACCTTTTCCAAAACGAAGAGTCCTTCTTTCAAAACTTCTTGCATACCTTACAGCTCAGCCATTCCTGCCAAACTCCTGTTTCCATGTTGTTGCATGCAACTTATAAAGTGATGTGGAGGAGCTATGTGGATATTGACAGTGCAATATTGACTGTCATGCAGGTGGGCTGAACTGTGAGGTCTGTGCTGTGGTCAGAGAAGGATTAAGAGGGGCTGTTGTGAGTGGTCTCTATCCTATTTTCCTGGTTTTCCCCATGCAAGCCTTGCAACTATGTACATCTCATTAACCTACAATTTGTTGGTCAGATCTTCAGTTCTCAGTTTAAGCTCTGTGGATTTTTAGTCTATGCACACCTGTCTTTTTGTGGGCTTTCAGTACAGGGAAAGGGATTTATTTTAAAGTCATCTAACTAATTCCTACAATCCTGCACAGTGAAACAAGATCTGCCAAGCGATCCACTATCAAGCACTAGTGTTTAACTGGAACCTTACAAGCTACCCATCATGTGCCTGGGTTTGTGAAATTGTGTCTGTGGTGAGGACAGATTGCTGCTAAGTGCTGTTTGGCTCAGTGGCCAAGTCCTGACTGATCTGGGCAGTGCCTAGAAGCCAAACTCCCTAAGAAGTGGAATCCTATGGACTCGGTCAGAGCACAGTGAGGGGATAGACAGAAGTCAGTAAATGGTCAGGGTGGTTTATAGCCTTTATCCAGAGAGCTCAGTACCCCCAGGTGAATTTAATTTAGGAGATGAAGGAGAGAGTGAATAACTGCCTAAATGTTTTTAATAACTTTAATGTTAAATATTGGCACTTAAATTGGATAGAGTAAAAAAAGTAGGTTTATGCCACTGTTTATGTTGCTTAGGTATTCTTCATCTCCCTTGCCAGGTGTAAGGTTCAGTCAAAGGATCAATTTCTGCCTCGATATTTTCTCATCACAAATTTTCCTCAGAACTTCACTGTATAAATCACAGATTCGGGCCTTAGGAAAACGGTCAAAGCTGTTACGGAAGGAATGCTTTGTACCTAACTACCCATACCTACCTCCTTATCTCAAAAATGTTTTGCACCTGTCTCCAAGCCTCCATGTTCCCTACCACAATGAAAGATCCATGAATCAAGGAGGAAAAGACAGGAAAATTAATGACAGGACTTACCACAGACTCATACCCAACAGAGCCATGCGCGCAAGGTGATGACCCCAGGTCGACCACTGCCGCGAGGAGGAGCACATGTGCAAGGGGAGGAGGCCTGCCTCCAAAGCCAACCATGCCTCAGACACTCCTCTCTTGGCATGTGTGGCCTGCTAGGTGGAGATTGGCACATCACAGGCAAAGGCAGGTTGCAGGTGTATTGACTAGCATAAAAGATATCTCTGGAGCAACTGAATTCTGAAGATCATAGAATCATAGAATCACCAGGTTGGAAGAGACCCATCAGATCATCGAGTCCAACCATTCCTATCAAACACTAAACCATGTCCCTCAGGACATTGTCTACCCATGCTTTAANGGTGCTCCTAGCTCACACCTGCTGAGCCTGTCTTTAGAAAAGTGAGTTTTTGTATGCTTATACAGATTCTAACTGGAGTATACCTTGCCACTAAACCTCACAGAATATATGCCAAAATCCTGAAGAGTTACAAGCATGCCTTCGATAAGTAACTATAATAAACATAGAAAGAAGTTGTTGCTTGCTCTCTTTTTTTAATAGCAAACCAAAGTTAGGACTCTCCCCTGACATTCTTTTCAGTTCAACCTAAGTTTTTCATTATGTCCAGGTTGGTGTGTACACCTGAATGACAGATGTTTTTCTTTGGAAATGATGGACAAGGATCCTTTTTATTGTCTGCTTAGTGTTTGGCTGTAAGGTGATGTCACATCTTTTGGAAGCTATATAAATAAGTATTACTGAAAAGGGTGTTTTTCTTAATAATGCCAATGTTGGTCATTTAAAGAAAGAGAGGAAGGAAATGAAGGCAAAGGCTTTTCTAGAGATTCCTCAAAATCTGAGTCGTTTAACTTCCTTAAATTCTGCTAGCACAGAATTTGTCAGACAATTACCCCATTTGGGTTGTTACAGGGTTTGTTGTCTATACTGTAAAGAACACTGTTATCACAGAGCAATTGGGAGTGATACTCATGTCTTACTTCCCAGCATATATGTACAGTGACCAAAAAAAAAAAAGCCTAATAATCAGTCTTTGCATTGATATCAGTCTTTTCTCAAAACCAGAACATGCATGAAGAGGCCTCGTGTGGCTGGTGCTGTTACTGAGCTCTCTCGGCTACCTTTAGTTTTAAGGTCTATGGTCTGGAGTAATTCACTTATGCATCATGTTTGTCTTCCCCATTGGCAACTGAATATTCTAGAGCAACAGGAATTGTTGATTTCCCTACTGCCTGAGCTGTCTTGAGTGTATTCTGCAATTTGAGACCTAAATCAGGATTTTTTCTACACAAGCAATCATCTCAATCTCAGGTATGGTCTTCCCTGCAAAACCTGCATGATTTTTGGTCAACAACCACGTACAAGTTATAATGTTCTAATATTCCCTGAGATGCACATTTATTTGTGAGAATTAAGAATTCAGCATTGAAACTCTTCCTCAGCTTGATTTAAAACTTAAGCTCTAGCACTGCTGAAAAATGTATTAAAAGGAGTTTTATCATGTTTAATTCCTTTTTTCCTAACAAATTTGTTTTTAAAGCAGGACGATCCTGCACTCTATTTCTCTACAGCAAGAAGCTGCACCCTGATTTGTACAGAGAAGCAGCAAAAACAGACTACCTCTGCCACTGCCATTAGGTAAAGTTAGTTTAGTTTTCCTTAATTGAAAGTGTTGCTGTATCCTGTTGTGTTCTGATACTGGCCAGCATCTCAACAGACATCTAGACCATACCTTTATCACCCTCACTTTGGAGATTGTCACAGAGCCAGTACTTTACAAGGCAGTGAATTGTGGTATCTCCAGAAGTCATCAGACTTTAACCAACAGAACCACTTAACTATGGTAAGAAAAACAAAATAAAGCTGATACTTTGCAATAGTATCTTTAGGAATGAAATTGAATGGCTCTGTGATTATTGCGAGCATTTAACAAGATATAATTAAGATGTTGTAAACAAATTGTAGTGTGAGATTCAAAGCCATCTTCCATTCCATGTACTGTTTTCATTTGGGTATCAATTAAGGTGCTAATCATTCTCAGATTAATCAAAATGCACACTCTGGTGTTTAATATTACTTGGACAACCCCTAATTTTAGCTATTAATTCCTTCTTCCACGTTAGTATTCTTCCAAATCTTTAGTTTCCAGCCTTTGTGTCTTCTGAGATGGAAAACTACCTCCTGCTTCCTTGAGTCCCTTTTTAGCTATTAATTCCTTGTTTCACCTTAGGGTGGAAGCTGAAGATTGTACGTAACAAGAAAAAAAAATCACATTCTGGATGGTTTTTATTAAGCTGCAAAGAGCAGCATTTCTTTCCAGCATAAGAGATGAACACACAAATTGAAAATATGTATTTTAAGTGTTCAGCCTGGGTCACATCAAAGATCAGCTCTGTGCTCCTCAGGCCACCCAAGTGCTGTGTTTATAAAAAAGGAGACTTCTCAGTTGTACGTGCATACTTCTTAAACAATTGGGACAATAGGTGTTCTCCAAAGTGAGTTAAGGAATAAAGACTTAAACTGTTCACCAGTTCTGCAGGTCAGTGAGATATTGTCAGCGGGTTCCACATGCAGAGGCAGAGATGCCCATGCAGGCATCTGGGAATGCTCCTTCCATTCTCCGTTTTACACACAGGGTACAACACACCTTGAACTCTCTGGGAGTCCAAGGACAAGTTTCTACCAGTTCTGGGCTCCTACCAACTGCCACAAACTCCCTTCAAACACCACCTCCCCATTCAAAAGTCTGAGTTGGAGCAGGTTTTAGCTATATCTAGCTCCTGGCAGCTGCTCATGAGCAAAGGCAGAATTATTTCTCCACATCTACATATCCCTCTTAAATTGTGTTTTTAAAAATCAGTAAATTTACAAAAGGCCTTTGTGTTTTGCACAGAGGGAAATTCATTAATGGTTATGACAAGTGGCATGAGAAATCTGGTAATGTGGAAGCACCAAGATGTGTCAAATGTTGGAATGCAGGTCCCTACATTTACTTTGATAGCATCTCTCCAGGCAGCTAGAGACTGTGGAACCACTAATTTGGTTTTCTCCTCCCAGATGCTGCTAAGCCCTCCAGAGGAAAGAGAAGTTAATTTAGAATGCTACTAAGAGTCACAACACTGGAGTCAAACTACAGAGAACTGACAGAGAGTCAAGTGTGAAACTGTTTCTAATTTAAAAGCTGAATAGTCTTCAAGTGGCTGCGGGGTGGGGAAAATGAAGGTAGTGCAGCCCTGCAGTTTATTTCTGTGGTACATGTAGCTTAACAAACACATACTTAAGTGCTGAGCAGGGCATTTCCTACAACTGAAGGTCAAAACAGAAGAGCATGCCAGTATACTTTAAAGGTTGCAAGCAATGCTTTTCATGAAATGTTCCTTTTATCAAGCTTGAAATAATTCCATTTCACTGCAATGCCTGCATGCTAGAAAGTTAGCAGCACATAGTTATAAACTGCTTGCTGCAGATAAAACATTTAAGATGAACAGAAATTAAAGACTACAGCACATGGCTCACTCTGGAACAACATTGTGTCCTTTCAGCACACTCAAACCTTTGGTCCTTCTTCTCACCTTGCCTGGGTTTTTTCAGTTGCCTGTTGCTGAGACCCTTTCTCTGAAAAATTTTT
>WAAB01006906.1:0-32920 GCA_013389865.1 Piaya cayana
CATATCCATATCTCTCCAGTTTACTGAGATGTTGTGGAGGACCATGTCAAAGGCTTTACAGAAGTCCAGATAGATCACATCTGTTGGTTAACCTGTGTCCACTGCTGTGATTACCCCAACATAGAAAGCCACTAAGTTGGTCATACAGGACTTGCCCCTGGTGAAGCCATGCTGGCTGCCATTAATCATCTTCCCATCATCCATGTGCTTTAACATGGCTTCTAGGATCTGTTCCATATCTTCCCAGGCGTAGAGGTGATGCTGACACGTTGGTAGTTCTCAGGGTCATCTTTTCTACCCTTTTAAAAAATGGACACAATGTTACCCCGTGTTACTCAATGTTAGAGGGTGGTTTGGAAGCAAAACAGTAGATCAAAGTCTCCTGTCTACATTGTTGTTGGACTTTCAGGGTTTTTTAACTCTTCCTGTCCCAATTCCCAAGAAATGCCAGGTGGGGAGAAAGTTTACCAGTAAAGTCCTGATAAGAAGTAATCACATGAAGAAAGTGACTGTAGGTGGGTGCGCAAGTGCTTATTGTTTGTGTGAGACAGAGGAAGACCAGACAGAAATCCAGGCAATCAGGAGTCTGCTGCTGCTCTTGTGGCTGGAATACGTTCACATTAACATAAGACTGAGTAATACTGGCGTATGTCCAAGTCAGATGTATAGGCTGAGTAGTCTCTCTTGTGAGGCTGGGGCCCAACTCGCCATGGAGATAGTGTGGAATAGGCAGAAACTGATGAGGAAAAGAAAGTAGTGGTTGACACCTCTGAAGCATGTGAACATTGTATTGTGGAGTAGGTCTAGAGAACTTGCTTGGTTGTTTAGCTGCAAGAATTAAGTGCTGTATGAGTTGGTCAAAGCATATCAGCTTAGCTGAAACCAGTACTAATGTAAATGAGGTTTGGATTGCTTTTCAGTGAGAACCTACTAAGAAATATTAATGAAATGATACACAGAAACAGTGTTTTCCCTTTCACCTTAAATTTAGGGGAACTGAGGGAGTTGGAGGCTTTCAATCATGTGTTCTGTTAGCATGAGCTTCTGAAAATGATGTTATCTGGGAAGCTTTAGAACGTGCCACAGAGTAAGACTTGTGAGCTCTGTGGCAAGACAGTCAGAACACATACAAATGTTACTGTTACTAATCTTTGTGGCTTCTTTGGAGGAGATAGTACCTACTGATAAACTGGCTTTTTCCTGAAGGTTCTATATGTGATTTTTTTTGTTCTTGCATTACTGTAGATTGCATATTGAACTTAAGCTGATGATGCTGGAAGCAAATCCAGCACAATGTGTCTATGTGAGGACAATGCAGAGGCAATGAAATAGTACTCTTACATAAGCATTTGATTGGGTAGTTTGAGTGATAAATAAGGTGAGTGTGTGTTTGTTTGTTTGTTTACTTTTGGCTTTTAAGCAAGGACTGTAGTGCTTAGGAATCTTCTGGCCAGACACAGAAGATTAACTGGATTAACTTAGTAGGGTCTTACTCTGATTACTAAATTGGAGTCCGTATTCAGGTGAGGTGGGATTTCTTAAATTTGTAAGACTCCATGCTTATCAGCAATATCTGTACAACATAATACTGCTATAAACCAGACTACCTGTTTTCTTGAGAGGGAGGTGAGGGAAAGAGACATCAAAGGAAGGTTCTTTCTCTTGCTGTTTTAGTTGAGAAGCAGTATTTCCTTGCTAGTCACTGCTACTGGTCTACAAACCTGCACAGACTCTTAGAAACTGTAAAAAGCTGTGAGATTATGGAATGCTTCTTTTATATATATATATATTTATATATATATATATATAAAGAAAATTAACTACAGAAAAGCAGTTCTTCTTTCTAATGTTCAGCCTAACTTTTTTAATTTATGAATGTGGTTACACTGCACAACACACTCAAAATGCTTCTAAAATCGATGACAATTGAGGACTTGGTTTGAAGACTTTTCTCTCCTTAAAAGGGAGCATGCTATTCTCTCTAGCTTATGTTACAACCTTCACATTTTCACCCTTTTAATCTGATCCTCAGGGCTCTGAAGACACTTGGCTGTGATTTACTGGCATATCTTTCAGAAATCATGGCGTGTGCTGCATTTGAGCAAGTCATGCTACTTCCTCTGAATCCAGGCATGCTTCTTGAAAAGAGCTTTCTGTTTCTGAGAAGTCTCAGCCAGAGAGAATGCTGTTCTGTGGTAAGGGCTTAGTTTCTTTCCTCTCCTGTTCCAGCAGAGAGGAGACAGAGAATGCTGGGCTCTGCCTGGCCCTGCAGTATCCTTAGTTCAGGTTACTGGCCTCACAGCCTGATATTGGATGTGCTAAAGGTAAAAACGAGGGTGACTGTCTTCCCTCACTGCGTCAAGGAGATGGGAAATGTACCTGGAAATGTCACATTAAGACAGTCACAGTTCCTGGTTTTTTTCTGTTTAAGGTGGATGAATGCAAGTGGAGGACTTGTTTTTGCTGTCTCTTGGCTTGTGGTGTCCTGTTTTCTCAGCTTTAACATTGCAACAATCCTTTGCTCGTGTCATAGGATGTGTGTTTCTGGTAGTTGCAAATACTATGGGGCATCTGGCATTAATAACATGAGTTAAAACTACCACTGTGATTAGCAGATCTAATTGAGCCTGAATGAAGTCTTCTCATTGGCTTTTTAACTGAATTACACAGAGATATTTCAGTGAATGTTTCCTGTATTATATCCATATTTCCTACTGTGGACCGTTCTGGCAGCAACATGGTAGCTGCCAGGTTCTGCTGCAGAAGCTGGCTGATGACATCACAAATGAGTAGGCAAGAACTTGCAAGTATGAACTTCGACTTCACCTCTTCTCTTTAGCTGACTGACTAAACAAAACATATGGGGTAGTCTTTTGTGATCTAAAGCTGCCAAACATGTCTATATCCACTGAGTAACCTTAAACGTTATTGTGGGAGTATGTGGACCTATTTTTAAAGAAGTAAGCTAAAAATGTTAGAGGCAGGTTTTGCCCTTCCTCAAAGGGTGCTCCAAGTGCTTTAGCTTCTTCTCAAGTGCTTTTTAGGTATAGGAGGATCTTATACAACTGATATGAGAAAACTGGATTTATTTTAATAATTTCACATGAGTAAATAACAGTGGTGTTTCTTCACTGAAGGCAGACCAGGACATGCCTGTGAATCTTCTGCAGTAGAAGTAAGCAAGCTTCCCTTCTGGGATGAAGGTGTAGGTTTAGGTTTGGTTTGTCTGCTTTTAGAGGGGCAAGAACATCTAGTAATTCAGTTCTGAAATTGGGATTAAAAAGCTTACATATGGTATGATCCATCAAGACTCAAAATGTCACCTTTCTGTTCAAGCACTTCTGAAGGCAATCTGCTTCTCATCGATCCCTGCAGCTGGCAATCCCTTTTAGGAATACTCTTCTTAAAGTAAGGCTTACTGTCATACTTTCTCTTAGCAATGCTGGAGGTGACTCCAGTGTAAATGCTTACATAAAAGAAGATTATTAAGAAATGTTCACACAGCCAGAAATGTCCACATTACAATATAAATATCTTGTATATCAAAGCAATTTGAAGTACAAGGTAGTCATTTGTATTTGTTATTGCAGACTTATTGGCCAGGGCCATATGGAATGGATAAATTAAGGCTCCCTTGAAGTCATAAAATGATATTAAACAAAAAAAAAATCTTGGTTAAAATAGATTCCTGTGGATGTATACAATGAACTGTTTCACTGCTATTTTTAATTGTTTGGCTACTTAGGGTTTTTCTCCACTGTGATAACTTTGCATGTGGGAAGGCAGATGATGTACAAGTACTTTCCAGTTTAGTGGCTGCTTTACAGTGGGGTGAGCACTTTAAAGGAAGCAGAGGAAAATGCTATATGGAAGCTGAAAGGCAATTAATTTGCCAGCAATTATTCCTAGTAGAGTTAGCTCACCTTTCTCCTTCTTCCTGCCCTCCTTTCTCATCTCCCCCCCACCCCCAGTTTTATAAAGCTACCTTTGTTACAGGTTTTCTTTTTGGCATGTGTTTTCCTATCCCTAGTACTTTTCAAAGAAATACCAGTTTTAACAAAATATTTCTGCAGGAAAGCCTGTTGTATCTTCCTCAAAGCATTGTATGTAATTGTGCTGTAGTTCCATCACAGGAAACTTAAAGCAAATATTATGGCGTCTAGTAATTGAGACAAATTATTTGTTTTCTTCATCTAAATATATTTTTTTTAGGGAAATGAATATGTATATCAAAGAATGAGACAGCAAATGAGGCTGGAGGAGCATTGGGATGATTGCCAGTGCTTGCACGCACCTGTATTTCCAAATCCACCTCTTTTTTTTTCTAGAGGGCTCCAATGAGTTAGGTCACCCCTGTGTTCGCAGTATGTCATTGAGCACTGGAGTGCTTATATAAAATTGCTTAGACGAGGCAGAAGCTAGGCAGCTGAACATCTGGTTCTGTTTACTTGTCAGTTTCTAACATGCAGTGGGAGGTGAAGGAGCTTTTGGAGAAGGAAGAAGGGGAAAATAGCTATTTCTGAACAACAGCAAGTCACAAAAGTGGAAGTTGTTGAACCACTAGTAAGCCTGTAACCCCTACTGGTTAATGTGTTTTAAAGTAGGCATCCAGTTTCTCTCAAAGATTATTTGTAGAGGAAATCATGATAGAGAAGTCTGGTAATAAGCCCTTTTTGAATGCTTGCTTTCCAGAAATTCCAAACTTAGCAGTTTTCAGTAAGAGATGAGAAGATCAAACTTGCATTGAAATTGCTGCAACTTGATCCTAGCTGTTTAAAAAGGTGAGAAATGGTCAGACTTGAGCTAGAATACAGATATGAGGTTTCAATAAATATATTAACATATATTTTGTTTGGATTAACTTCTTAAGAGTTGAACACACTTTCAAACCTGTCCAAACAACTGGATCGGACTCAAAGGAAAACAAAACATACTGTCTGGATGGAAAATGATGCATTATAGGATTGTTTTGGTACCAGATAATGTTAACAGTAGGGGCTATATTTGCTATTCACAAACTGCTAGCATAGTACTTGGAGGTAACAATGGAACATGCATTCCTGAGAAATTACTTTTTCTCAAATTAATATAATAAATAAACCAAAATGATTCTGTATTGTATCTCAGCCTGCAGAAAGTGTCTGGTATGAACTGGGAAAAATTCTTGGGGGTAGTATGATAAGGGCTTGTGTATGCTGTCTAGACCTTGGTTGCAGTTGGGGAAATGTTCATGCTCAGCATACGTGTGAACATATGATGAAATGATATGCAGAAATCCAGAATTTGAATACACACTGTGGGAGTTAGCAGTTTACCACTTTGCTATTTAGATAATACTTACCTCCCTGAAGCCCTGGTTCATAACTTCTAATAGCTATACTGGCAAAAATGAATCAAAATGCACCATCTGGATTATATCTGTAGAATGCACAGGTGTGTTTAGGTGCATGCTAGGAGTAGCTTTGGTGCTCCAGTACCCTTTCAGTTTCTATTAAATGGTCTTAAAAACTAAATATTCTTTGCCCTTAGACTGATGGGCCATCTGAACTGATATTCTACTCCTGCTCCAATCTCTAAGCTAGCCAGCCACAAAGATGAGAAATTATCTCTTAAGCTCCTGGCTTGTTTGCAGCTCTTGTTTATGTGCCCTTGTGCCATATTGAGTGAGATTTTGGTGAATGTGGCAGGGATTTGATACAGCTTTGACATTGTCAAAACTAGTGGTGGTGAGCACTTCTGAAATTGGGATTCAAATAAGCTGTCCCATGTATTTAATAATGAATATTCCCTGCATAAATACAGAAAACTCTGAGAGAATACAGTGGCTGAGGATGAGAATTCTAGGCTTTGTTATGCCAAGATCCATACAGAGCTGCTGCCTGGGAGCCCCTGCGGCTCTGGCTCAAGGCATTACAGTGGTGTTGACTGCGGTGTTCCCGAGTTGGTATTTTCATGCTATCAAGCCTTGCTGGGTCTTATTGACTGATGTGAAGGTATTGAGCTTGCTTGAGATCTTGAAAATTTAAAAAATGTAGACTAGGGAAAAGTCAGGCCCTGCTCAGGATAAAGTTGTACAGGTTAATTCTCAACAGAAATATATACTTTCTCTAATAAATGTGACATGACTGAAGACCTTTAAATGTTAATGATGCTGAATTAGACAAATTTTAATGTAATGTCTTGCCAGTTAAGATGTTAGATGTCAATATTTGGAAAAGAGTATAAATTTTAGTAAATTCTAACAGATAAATATACATATATTTCATTGCTCGAGACTTAGAAGTTTATAACTAATCAGCAACTTTTACTGCACATAAACAATTGCACCTTGATTCAGATGTCTGCAACTCCTAACTGCAGGAGTAATTAAATAGAGAAGGATTATCTCTAAAACCCAAGTAGTAGAGTATCAAAGGAAGACATCACTGGTAGAGCTGGGGTTGCTTAGACTGGAGAAAAGGAGGTTGAGGGGAGACCTCATTGCTTTCTACAACTACCTGAAAGGAGGTTGTGGAGAGGAGGGAGCTGGCCTCTTCTCCCAAGTGACAGGGGACAGGACAAGANTCAGTAAAAAAAAAAAGCAAGCTATAAACATTGCTAGGTTGAGTTATTTGTTTGTTGGGGTTGATTTTGTCTATGCTCATCTCCCTGCTTTTCTTTAAAGACCAATCCTAGGGTTCTGTTTGGAAGGTGAGGAAGGCTTGTGTCTCTTTCTCCTCTAAAGTCCATATTAAGTCCAGTTAGAAGATAATTAATAGTACTGCTTAGAAGTTGGAAGAGTTTATGAAGAGCAGGTATTTATCCTTCAAGAAGCCTTAGTAACTTTCTGTTTAAATGTCAGTAAATACCTTTTCAAGGGTAAATATTTTATTTTTAGCCAGTATTTGAGTATTGTTTGTATTGTGTAATGAATGCCACTGTTGCCTTCTGTTCACCAACTTAATGGTCCTCCCTGGTGTAATGTGGTATTCACTGATACACAAGAGTGTTGTAAATATTTGAGAGACTCCTGAAAGTAAAAACAATATTTCAGTATTGGAACAGAACAATACAGCCTTTGAAAGTGTAAAAGAGGGAGGATTGGAACAGCCAGGTAGTAGTAAGGGCTCAAATTTTTTATGATGATGCTGTTGTAGTATTTGAGCGACTAGTAAAGCAAATAGATTCAGACACTCCAAATTCACTGGTAACATCAAAGCTGGTGCCTCGGAGAGGGGATAGGTAAGTGGATGCATTCATAGTAGAAGTATGCTTAGACATTAAGAAGCAACCCTTTGTGCTGCATTAATATATGGGTTTGTTATTTGCCATAGTCTAAGAGGCCTTAATGTAATTCCATTTGTGAGTCAATTGCGTGCTTTTTTTTTTTCCTAATGCCTACATCCTGGACATCACCTAGAGCTGTTTAAATCAAGTGATGCACTTCAGAAGACTTCTGTATTAGGCATAAAAAGTAAATGTGATTCTTCTCTTGCTACATATTCTGTTTAAGTGTTGTTGAAATGATAGCTCAGGGGTACATCTAGAAGTTAATGTACTTATAGCACTTCTCCTTGGAGCTTTTCAATAATTAATGTCACAGGGGATAAAAGTCACCCAAGGAAGCTGTTTATCAACATGGGAGATCAGCAACATATATAGAGAGACTAAAATATTTTCAGTTCTACTTTTCCCTTGTCACTGCATCCTATGTTCTTATTTCATTTATGTACCAATTGTATTTCTGTAATTTCTGTAACAATCCACACACAGTTGTCTTCTATGGAACATCAAAGCTGTGCATAAGTTTTTCTTCCTCTTTTAAGCTAGTCTTCAGTCTAACGAAAAAAAAGTTACAGAAATCTTAGTTTTACAGCATTTGCATAAGAAAATATAAGACATCTTCTAATAAAAGATTATAATAGAATAGAACATAGTAAAACCTACTAAACCCAAAGTCAGTATTTAGGATCCACCTAGCATTTGATAAATTCTGAACAAAAGTCATTAACTTCATCTGATTTGGTGGAGAGGTGGGGAGGGGGTGCAAAATTGAACTTAGACTTTATTGGCATCTTTAACAATTGACTGAATGCATCACTGTACGCTGCTCACATCCCCAAAGCAAAAGAGCAGTTTGGAGGTAGAATAGGATGCACAGTGAAGAGAGCTGTTGCTTATTACTGAGGCGGTGCTCTGCCTCTGAATTCCAGCATAGATGTTACGAACAGTTAATGAAATTTTAGGGGAAGATAAGGAGGAATTTGTCATAATTTTGAAACTGAATTGGGTCACATTGCATGAGTATGATAAAAAGAAGGACAAATCATAACTAGAGAAAATATCAATTGAACTAACAATGTAGCTTGTGTGTCCAATAGATGCATTAAGAAATGGACTGGAGTCCTTAGGAACCCTGTTTACAGGCATACTATTTAAAACAGTATGTCCAGTATAGATATGCTAGTGACTTAAACACCTTCAGTTTTAGGGTGGGACTAATAATCTGAAAACTAGAAAAAATATCTACTGCATGATATTGCTGTTAAGACTGCAATTCTGCACCTATATGCTGCATTTGTATTCCTTAATTTTATGGACCTCTGCTGAAATCTTGTACATGAAAATGTGGTATGAAATATGATTATTTTAGATTGTCAGTTGTGGTGACTAGGATTAAAGAGTATGTTCTTTAGCTGCCTCTGCCTTCAGGTGGGAAATATGTCCTGGTGGACAGGTAGTGTGAAGTTCCTATGGCTAAATGTCTCAAGGGGCTTAGTTAAGAAATCATACTGTTGAAGCAGAAGATATGTATAGACTTGGTTATCAAGAGCTGCATATCTATAAGCTCTGAAGTGGACGCTGTTTCCTGTGAAAGAGTAATTATTTGTTTCCTTGTGAGGAACCTGTTCAATATCTTCTCCAGACCGATACCTAGCACTCATAAACATAAACCATAAAAGCTTATGGGCTTATGTTACAAAGGCACTTTCAGCCAAACTGTTGAACTTCTACTTAGTTGTTGAGGAGTTTCTCCTTTACAAGATAAATGCTGGTAGCAGCCTATTATCCAACAAGCTATCTTGTTCCCTTTCTTGATTTCTTGGCCACTCATAGCTTTGCTGATGCTAGCTCTGCACCGTCCAGGCTCATTGCAAGAAGCTTATTCCTGCCACAACAGTGGGGATAAATATGTAAATATGCTCAGATGTTCTTCTTACTAAAATATATTGTTCTGTGAATTTAGAGCTGAACTCTGAAGAAGTTATTTTGCATTTGGGTTCCTTGTGATCACAGTGGTTATGCTGATGTGAGTCTACCTGTATAATCTGTTTGCAAATGTAGTCATATTTCTCAAAAAGTCATCCTTGAACTGAAATTAGTTGACCTAAGTTGAAGGAGCATGATTGCTTTCAAAGTGGCATTATTTAGTCTTATTTCTAAAGGGAATTGAAGCTTAAGCAATAACGTCACACAAGTTTTCAAGTATTAGCTTCTCAATACAAGAAGGACATTGAGTTGCTGATACTTGTCCAGAGGAGGACAACAAACCTGGTAAAGGTTCTGTAGAACAAGTCTTATGAAGACCGGCTGGGACTGTTAAGCCCAGAAGAAGAGGATGAGAGAAATCATCATTGCTCTCTACAACTATCTGAAAGGAGGTTGTAGTGAGGTGGGTGTTGGTCTCTTCTCCCGAGTAACAAGTGATAGGATGAGAAGAAATGGCATCCAGTTATGCTAGAGGAGGTTTAAATTGGATATTAGGAAAAATTTGTTTACTGAAACAATGGTCAGGCATTGGAAAAGGCTGCTCAGGGAAGTAGTGGAGTCACCATCACTGGAGGTGTTCAAAAAGCTTGTAGACATGGCACTTCAGGACATGGTTTAGTAGGTATGGTGGTGTTGGGCTAATGGTTCGACTCGATAGTCTTGGAGATCTTTTCCGACCTCAATGATTCTATGATTCTAAGTTTCTACAGCACTAATATCTCATGAGCAGTTGGTTATAAGATGAATACAGGCAGAAATAGGCAAAGCAGATGGCAAGCCAGTAGTTTAAAGCGACTTATCTGCACATCTGAAAGTCATGGTTTAATGAAATCTATTGACTCTGACAAGTATTATAGAAATGTAACATATAATTTTGATGATATTGTGCTGTGAAGTATTTCAGATATAGCCATTTTAATCACCAGACTTTTAAGAAATAACTTGTGCTTGAGAAGGTAATGACCCAGGGGGCCAAATCCTTAATTGAATATAGTATATTCTAAAAACCAAAACCAATAGACTTAATGGCTTTAAACGAAAAATTGAAAAAAAGGCCAGCTATACCTGTTCCTGATACTGCTTGAGTCTCTGAACTGTGACTAGATAGACTGTTTACATTTTGACAAGATTTTGTGTTCCATCCTGGATTATTTTTTTGCTGTAGTTTTACAGCATTACAGAATTGCTGATACCATTTTTCTGTTTCATTTTTTGTGAAAGTGAAACAGCTGGTACCTTCTTAATTTCACTACCTGCAGACAAGATCATCAAATCCTTTTACATAAGGAAGCAAGTCAGTGAATGTTAGCCCACATAGTAATTTTTCCCTTCTGACACAAAGCAGCAGAGTGTTTCATTAGCAAACCTGACCCAAATGTTCTTGATGTTGCTCCTAATGAATCTTTTCCATAGAAGAACTGTGATGATCACCAAGTTAACATTTATGCTTGATATAAAATAAATAAACAAAGCACAGAGTTTATTCCTGTTTCCTGTGTAACTTTCCAATGTTGTGCTTCTAATGTTTCCTAATTTATTTTTTTTTTTACCCTTTTTTCATCCTCTTTAAGGCAAACTTGGCACATATTATACTGTGACCTATTGTTCCTAGCTACCTTCCGGAGGATTTCTTCTAGTCACCCTTCTCCTCTACGCATGCAAAATATCTTCTGTTTGTTCTAGCTCCTCTTGATAGTGTCAGCCTTAATTGGATTGAAGGAGTGGCTTCAGTCTTGTTGAAATGTGCCAGAAGGTGCTCCTGTTTAAAGAACTAAATTATCTATTAAAGGCCTGTAGAATTAAGGCTAAAGATATGCATTCATACTGTAAACTGCAATGCCGATTGAAAGTAATAGTCATTAAAGATGACTGTTAGCTGCTTCTGGCAGCAAGAGACTATTGAGCAAGCTTGGCAGTGTAAGACATCATGTATGAATGGAAATGGGATGAGCTAATTTGACAATTACATTTGGATTATTAGGAAGAGTTCATCAAATTTTTTTGGCTTGGAGAGAAGTGGTCATCAGGTTCCCAGCTCAGAAAAGAATCTGTTGTGTAGTCTGGAGGAAAACAGTTAAAAAGCTAAGTTCAGTGCTGTTTATCAAGAAGAGGATGCATTCCTAAAATTCATGGTTCAAATGAAATTTGCTCAAGTGAAAACAACACTCCCATCCCTAGTTACTGTAAACATCTCCTTAGAAATCCCAAATTCAAAGTGTGTTGCACAAGGTTCTTGCAGAGTATTTGTATTTGAAGAGCATCTCGCCGGTTTTGGAAAGATTTTGGCTTTTTGTTTTTAGTAGGCATGCTAGCTACAGTGAAGTCACAATATGTCACAAAGTCAGCAAAAAATGAGTGGGAGAAAGCCAGTGTAAAGCCCAGCACATGGAATTATTCTTACATCCATTGCATATTAGTATAGAAGTATGTTCTAGGTCAATATTTTCTTCAACGAACAATTAAAAATATATATATATAATTCAGATGTGTCATCCCCTTCAGTGACACAAGGTGACTGCTGAGTTGGCTTTGATTTTTACACTGCTGAAAATGAGACATTTAGATATAGTTGGTCAAATTAGCTATTCTACCTGCTAGTTAAGATCTGCTTGCGATGCAGAATTCCAGTTAGTTAACTACTCCTTTACCTTTAACAGTCAGAGCTTAACATGTAACTTGAATGTACTCAAACTCTGCAGTGAAAGCACTTTGTGGAAATACTTAATCAAAACAGGGTTGAAAAGACTGGCGAACAGCAGCTATAAACTTCAGAAGGGATCAAGGATGCACAGAAAATCTGGTTTCAGGTTAAACTAGTAAGACCAACTATGAGAAAAGACATTCCTTCACTATAACAATATGTTTACTTACAAGGGTATTTAAAATTATAGCATATTGATCTTTTTCCTAGCATCTGGAAACATGGTCCTACAGCTCTAATCACTCTGGTACTGAATGAGCAGAATCTCCAGTTTCATATGGTATTTACTGATATTGTAACTCCAGATGGTTGGCACACTTGGAAAATAAACTAGATTTGTTTCCAGGCTTTCTTGGATACGTAGTGTGTGTATTTATAGGTATATAAATGACAGGACTGTTTATCCCTTTCAAATTGCTTGGCAGTTCCAGCAAAAGTCACTTAAATATTACAGTAGATTTCAGAGATTTTTAATTCAAGCTGTGGGCCAGAAAGGTGGTTCTGTGGGGTTTGGAGGATGGGTATTTGTTTCTTTAGTTTTCCCAACTTAGTTTGTGTTTCAGTGCTGATTTCATTGTTGATGTAAATCGGTCTAGTACTATTGAGTTCAGAGGGATGTGCCAGTTTGCACTGGGTACCTAGCTTGTTTTGTAAATTTAATAATTGTTCTAGGACAAATTCTTGACATGTTTGCGCAGGCAAGTGTTTTGCTGAATTGTTACATGTAGCAATGCCACTGGAAATCCTTCTTCAGATCACTGCTGTAGTGTGTGTTATGAGGTGGGTGGGACAGCAGCGCCAAGGGACTTCTACTCCCGTAGCCTATTCTCATGGTCTTTGAAACATGATGGTACAGCATCCCAATGCATCTTAAAACAATCAACATCTGAAGCACCTATAGGCTTGCACTGCACTTACAAGTTGTCTTTGAGCTGCTGTTCAGTTGCCATGGAAACCAGTGTTAAGCAGGACCGGAAGAGAGCTGGAAAATAGGCGCTTTTTTCGTGGCTGCCGGACTACTTTAAAACCCCATCCCCCATTTTCAGAAGCTCTCTCTGAATTGCCATGGAGACAAGAAGAGTAGTGGAGTTTTGAATCTGTGGAGTTTCGAATCTTGTAAAAGTGTGAGCTATAAATATTTTTCACTTAATAGCATGTGCTTTCCGGATTGTCTCTCTGTTGGAATAAATTCTATGCTACATTGAACCTTTGTAAGCTGTGAATTCAAATTGTCCCTTTCTTCTGTGGGAGTAGGAGAATGCAAAAAGAAACTTTAAAGGGAATTGAATTTTATATTTTGATCATGAATTATATAAAAATTAATTGTAATCCTTCCCACCTCCAGTTTCCCACATCATCTCATGCAGGACTCTCCTTGTTGAGACTGCTGAAAGCACCTAGGAGGCTGTTCAGTTTATCTGGAATTGTTTTGCTTTGGTGCTCAGTTTCTTCAGAAAGGCTGACCTAAATAATCTCTTCCTTTCTTGTCCCAAGCCACTTGATTTTTATTCTCTACTTTCTCCTCTACAAGCACTTCCAGTTTTGTGTTTCCAGGGCAAACCGTCCTTGGGGCTCTGCTCTGCTGTGAATCAGTAACATAATCTTAAACTCTTAGGACTAGCAGTGGTAACTTTTGGTAATTGGCTATGAAAACTTTGGTCTCTTTTTTTTTTTCCCTGCTTAACTGGAAAGTAAATCTTGAAAGTTAGGGATAAAGGCACCTGGTGTGCTAGCCTTTCAGATTGCACTGAACAATACACACAAAGCTGAGGATTAACTCATTCTTTTGCTGCATTATGAACGAAAACCTCTCTGCTAGTCTGCCCTGTAGCTGAGACCTTTCACACAAGATCTTCTTTCTCAGATGGAGAACTCCCTCAGATCATAAAATACCAACTTTTAACACAGGTAGAAATCCTGGTTTTGGTCACTTTCAGACAAAGCTTTTCTTCCAACTTAAATAACTCCTTGGGGGGTGAAAATGCAGTTTTATGTTCTGTTTCTCATGCGATTTGATTACAAAGCCAGAATTACTGAAGCTGATTAAATCTGACTTTCTATAACGGTTGAGTGTGAAGAATTGTTTTTTGTTTTATGCCACATCTAAATAAAATGGTACGCTTTTTTTGTTAGGCTCTGGACCTCGGGATATATAATAAGTAGTAAATCCAAGAAAAGCTATTTAAACTTTGTCGCTCTAGCCTAAGTTTTGGGTTGGTTTGTTTCGTGTCTTTTTGGGGGGTGATGTTCTGAAACATCTTACTACTTATGAGGTTTTCGTCTTCAGAGGAACCACCCTAAAGTACACTTTAAGGATGAGACCTTGCATTGTTGCAATAGAGGCTCTGCAGACAGGATGCCTTAAAACCTGACTGCTTTGTCTTACTTGAGTATTTGTAGATAATTTTTGATTTTGTTTTTGTCTGCTTTTGCTCTTAATTTGAGACCTTTTAATTAAAAAAAAAAAGTGAAAAGTACCTGTTGATTTCCCAGCGAGACATCTGATGTGTGTGTTAGTTATCTAGCTGACCTGCTACCTGGATGCTAGCCTTGTTATCAGCTTCAAATGTATAGCTCTTGGAAGAGCAGAGTACAGGATTACTCCATTGTGCATGGCTCTGAGCCTAGGCTAGAAAAGGGGGGAAATGTCTTAGGTTTTGGGGGACATTTTTTTGGTTTTGCTGGGGCCGGGGAGGTGGTCAATTTTGTGTGTGTTAGATACTTGGCTAGAGATGGAATTTTAATTTTGTAATAGCTGCTCTTCCAAAAGAGAAGCCAAACCAAATATTGGACTTAGTTGTTTTCTTCCCACTGCATCAGCTTTTCCCTTGTTCCAAAACCTGGTCTATTTCTCCACGAGTAAAAAATTTGTCAGGAGTTAGGAGAGTGCTTCTATGAAAGGAGGATAGGGAAAACTAGCATATATCTACGTGCACAAATTGTGGTTTATTACAAGGCTTTTAATGAGCTTACTAATACATTTTATAGAAAAGCACCACCTACAACATAGAAGCTAAACTGTGTTACTCTGCCGGTGAGTTTATACTCCCTGCACCCTTGTATTCTTTGAACCTTCTGAGTATATAAAAGTCTGCTTCTGCTGCTGTATCTCTGCCATTTCAAAGAATCAAGACAAAGATTATGCATTTCTAGTACTGTGTAAGAAGTGAAAATAACTAGCCATATTTTCTTCTTGAAGATGCTTGAAATGTTAGCACAGATACACTAGGACAGCTTCCTTGTAGTGCCAGGAAGCCAGCACTGCATCTGCTTGCATTGAGAAACAGTTTCCCCAGTAGTTGTAAGGGCTAAAAACTTCTTTGTTAAAAGCAGTTTCTTCAAGCTGCTAGAAAAATTATTCTCATTTGTCACTGACATAGGGATAACACATGTAGGATCCCTAGGTTTCCTTCCTTGATTAAAAACATCTGCAATGCCTATGTCGTAATTAGCTAGTAAAAGTGTTGAAAATCTTGCCACGTATTTCAACAGCATGTAAAGCTACTCTCAAGTGCTGTATGTGTTACCACCAGGTCTCAGAGTTGCAGCAGCTCCAGGATCTAAATGACTTAAACTTGCTCTGTTTAATTCTAGCAGTTTCCAAAATATGACAGAAGCACTGCTGACAGCCACCACATAAGAGAAGAAGGAGCTGAGAAGCTCTTTAAGTTCCTTTTGTGTTTTAGATCTCTTTAGCTGGCCAGCCAGAAAATGTTCTCTCTCTCTTGGATTCAATCCTTTATGCAGTCACACCACCCCAATTAAAATACAAACTTGCTCACCACGTCTGGGCTTAGAGGGGCTTGTTATTCCCACCCTGCAGACTCTCCTTTCAGGGAGGTTTTGTGTGGCTGAAAATATGCAGGGTTTTTTTTTGTGAATCTGGTAAACTTTGCCCAAAGTAAATCCTGTTCTATTATTATTGTGAAGATTCAAGAAATTTTGTTACTTGAGGTAACTGAAAATCTGAAGTCAAGGTTCTTTTACCTTTTTCCTATGATGCGGGATAATTTCCTCTTAGCTCATGTTCAAACTCTGAAGTCTTAATGCTGTGTTTGCTATGTTTACTTAACTGGAGTAAACTCAGCTTCATTATTTCTGGCTACATTGTGGTGCCTACATCACCAGTTTTGGAGATCAGTTAAGGGCTCTGGCTGACACGGGAGACTCCTGCACAGGCTCTGAGTATTCCTGACCTCACTCCAGCACATTTGCTGGAGGTTAGCATTCACCATTCAGAAGTGATGGAAGATGAAGGCTGCTTAAACAGTAACCACTGACAGCAATGTGGCTGGGAAGGGTGGTGGCTCTGAGCTCTGGCTGCCTGTTGTTAACTGTTAGAGTTAATATAGTCTAGACTGCTAATGCTACTGTGAATGGAGTTGGTAGCCTTTTGATTGTATAAACCTCATCTTGGACTACTAAGAAGAATTCAAGTTAGTACTTTCTTTTTTTTTTTACAGCTAGTTCTGTCCAAAGGTGGATACCTTTTCCTCACCCTTCCTGATTTATGGATGATATGGTCTATGCCCTACTTCTTTTAGGAAAAAACATGGCAACAGGAGAGCCAAAACAGATGTGAGTGGTTAAATGATGTGACTGTGGCAAAACTCTAGATATCGTTTGAGTACCTCATGGTAGAGAGGTATATAGCTGAGAAGTCAGCATCTAAACATGTTGCGGATGGTTTATCCTGCGATTTTCATCTGCCTGAAGGATAATAGCACCAAACAGATTTCTAGTTTCCTATTCTTTTTCAGGATTTCAGTGAGACAACTGGCTTCATTATCGCTTTATTCTTGGAACATCAGACTTCCTAAACTTACAGTATCCTCTGAAATAACTTGTTAATCTTTGCTCTAGACCACCTGCTATTTAGAACTTGGCAAAACAAATACCACAAGACTGCTTTTTTCTCTCGCACGTATTGTTTTGATTCTGTTCTCATGTAATTTCCTCCAGGCACGCTGTTTCCTTTCATTTGACTTCACTAACACGCTTTTCCTTAATGATTCTTCCAGCTAGTAGTATCAATTTACAGCTGTGTCCATGATTATCAAATGAAAGTCTGTATTTTGGGGGTTTACTTCTAAACAAATGAAGTTCCAAACATGTAGGAGTATTTTTTTTCAGTCTGTATAAAAGCCTTGAAACAAAAAGTTTACTGGTACAGTGACATGTCATGTTTCCACTATTTTTTTAGTATGGTGAATTAAAATCCAAAGCTTAAGTCTTAGATTCTGAATACTTGGTGGAAACATTTCCGAAAGGACATTAAAATAAGCTTCAAGGAGCTCTTCTGTCTTTCTGCTTGATCAGAATATATAATCGTTTTAATTTGGTCAGCTCTCTTTACACCACCTTAGATTGCTGTTCAGACTCTTCTGCTTCTTGAAGAGGATCATGTATAAATGTGGTTTGTGCGTGTGAGGAGGAGGGCTGTGCATAAGTTGAGCTTTTTTTCTGATGTATTTTGTATTTATTGCACTGCATAGTAGGATCTTCATGTATTCTAGAAGCCCCTTGATGCAAGAGGAAATATAGAGATTTTGGGCCATTGCAAGCTCCCAGTATAAAATATTCAAAGTAATGTCATGATAACTTCCATCATGAGAAGTAAATAGTATGATCCTGCCTCAGAAGTCATAAAACTTGGTTTCTTATTGTGGTTTCTAGCTTATTAATACTTAGGTGATAACATTGAGCTGCATGACATCTGTGTTAGAGAGGAGGAGAGAAATTTCCAGGCTCATAAAACAGTGAACGTAATACAGTGGTGAGTTGCATGCGTTTTAGCTGTTTCTTGCCCAGACAGAGAAGGTTGTTTGCTAATAATTAATAAATAGGTTTGCCCACATGCTGGAGTCCTACAAATGCTTCCTAAGTATTAGCAAGTGTTTGCTGTTTGAGCCTCAGATCAAACTTGCCTCTCCACCATCAATGCATACAATGAATCATAGAATCATAGAATGGCTTAATTTTGAAAGGACCTTAAAGATTGTCTAATTTTAACCCCCTTGCCATGTTCAGGGACACCTTTCACCAGATCAGGCTGCCTAAGGCCCCATCCCACCTGGCCTTGAACACTGGCAGGGATGGGGCATCCACAGCTTCCCTGGGCAACCTGTGCCAGTGCCTCACTACCCTCATTGCAAAGAATTATCTCCTTATGTCTTGTCTAAATCTGCCCTTCTGCAATTTATAGCCGTTCCCTCTTGTCCTATCACTACATGCCTTTATAAAAAATCCCCTCCCCAGCTTTCTTGTATGCACATGAAGGAAGATATTTCAATAGATAAACACGATTTTTAAAAATGTGTTGGCCTATAGGATATAAGAGGGTGTTTGTTTCTAGAACAAATATGGTTTGGGTAAAAGTCCAAATGTAACTTTCTTTCCATAAATCTAAATAGGGCTTACTAGGTTAAAAAGAAATTACTGAAAAACTACAGGCTTTATTCTAGACTAAGCTTGGACAAAACCAAGGAGATGGGCTCTGTGTGGACATGCAGGAATTAATGTTTACTTTGGGAGCTGCTGGAGAAGCTGTTCCCTCCTCTAGTTTCAACAGGGTGTGTGTGTGGAGCATTTATTTATTTATTTATTTATTTATTTATTTATTTTCTGAAAGTCCACCAGGGAAGTTTCCTTTCTTGATGGGATGGAAAAAATTTCCAAGCTCTATTTTTAATGCAAATATTTTCTTGCTATTTCAGTATTCTAAGGGTATGCAAATGGCATTGCTGTAATTGTCTTCTTCATTTCTTATTTTCATATTCTAAACTTCTACTGTAACTATTTTGGGGTAACATGAAGGCGATGGTAAAATTAAAACATACTAAGGACAGTATAGCTGAACACAAATTAGGATCTTTTGGTAGTGTGCACATCTGCAAATTCACTTTATTTTGTCAGATGTGAAGCTATATTCTCTTAGAAACAAGAAAAATGTTGGACATACATTTAGAAGGGGGGTAGGAGATGATGAAATGTCTAAAAAGCAGCATCTCTGAAGGAGTAATGCAGGGATGCAGGGTGCAGGTGCCCAGGTGATGTCACGGGTGTTGCAGGGTGGCCTCTGTGAGCTTCAGGGCATGGCTGAGACTCACAGTGCCTTGGGCAGAGTCTGTGTAAGGAGAGGCAAAATGCTGCCTGGCAGTGGAAGGTGAGGGGAACAGTGTGGGAAACAGCCCTGTGAGCCCCATGGGAAGAAGTGGAGGGTCCTCTGCAGCCCATGGCAAAATCACGGTGGAGCAGATACTGCCCTGCAGCCTGTGGAGGACTGTGCTGGAACAGATATCCACGCAGCAGCTGTTTGAGGATCCCACGCTGGAGCAAGTGGATATGCTTTAGGATCCATGTTGGAGCAAGTTTCTGACAGTAACTGTGGCCCATGAGGAGGAATATATGCTGGAGAAGGGGAAATGTATACAGAGGAAGGAGAAGCAGAGAGGAACTGTTGTGGACTGACCTCAACCACTTATGCTGTTTTTAATTAGCAGTAGATATAATTAATTTTCCCTAAGTGGAATCTGTTTGCCTGTGGTGGTAATTGCTAAGTGATCCCCTTGTCTTTCTCTTGAACCATGAGCTTTTTAATTTAATTTTCTCCTCTGTCATGTTGAGGAGGGGTTGTGAGAGGGTGGCTCAGTGGGTGTCTGGCAGCTGGCCAAGGTCAACCCACCACAACAGGGTACAGTCAATGAGAAACTGAACTTATACTACAGTGCTGGAGAATCCAATACCTTTTCTGACTGTTGCTTCATGACTCTGTGACAACGGTTATAGATACTGATAAAACCATAACCTGTATTTTTAAAAGACACTTTAAAAAACCTAGAAAATCATCGAGGGAAAGGGCAATACGAACAGTTTGGGTGGAGAATTCCATCTGTAGAACTAGACAAGCAATAAGGAATGACCTTTAATTGAGAAGAAAACCATGATGGTATATGGGACCAGTACTGTTTAGTATCTTCATCAATGACATGGACAGTGGGATTGAGTGCACTCTCAGAAAGTTTGCAGTCAACACCAAGCTAAGTGGTGTAGTTGATGCCTGAAGAATGGGATGCTATCCAGAGGGACCTGGACAAGCTGGAGAAGTGGACCTGTGTGAACTACATGAGGTTCAACAAGGCCAAGTGCAAAGTCTTGCACCTGGGCTGGGGCAACCCCTGGTGTCAATACAGGCTGGGGGATGAAGGGATTGACAGCAGACCTGCTGAGAAGGACTTAGGGTTACTGTTGAATGAAAAGATGGACATAAGAAGACAATGTGCACTTGCAGCCCAGAAGGCCCATACCCTCTGCTGCATTGAAAGAAGCATGGCCAGCAGGTCAAGGGATGTGATTCTACCCCTCTACTCCATTCTGATGAGACTCCACCTGGAGTACTGCATCCAACTCTGGAGCCCTCAGTACAGAAAAGACATGGATCTTCTGGATTGGGTCCAGAGGTCCACAACAGTGATCAGAGTGATGGAGCACCTCTCCTGTGAAGAAAGGATTGGAGAGGGATGGAGCTGTTCAGCCTGGGAGAAGAGTTTACTCCAGGGAGACGTTATTGCAGCCTTTCAGTACTTAAAGGGGGCCTACAAGAATGTTGGACAAACTTTTTAGTAGGGCCTGTTGCAACAGGACGATAGGATAGGTAATGCTTTTAAACTAAAAGAAGGTAGAGATAGAGTAGATATAAGGAAGAAGTATTTTTCACTGTGGGTAGTGAAACACTGGAACAGGTTACCCATTCCTGGAAGCACTCAAGGTCAGGTTGGACAGGCTCTTAGCAGCTTGTTGTAGTTGAAGATGCCCTGCTCATTGCAGAGGGGTTAGTGGACTAGATCACCTTTAAAGGTTCCTCCCAGCCCAAACTCTTATATGATTCTACGATGGTACCTTCATACAAAGAAAACATCATGCTAACTCTGAACTGTGAGAACCCATAGCTGAAAGCCCAAATGGACTTGCATAAGTGAGAAATGAAGCACACCCTTCAACAGAAGTAATCAACTGTCAAAAGAAAATATTAAGAAACAAAAGGTTCTTTTTTTTGAAGGCAACAATTATCAAAACTGGATATCCATCTTCTAGGTTGCATGCGGGTCTTCCCCCGATAGGCAAGGGAAAGGGAAATTAATTCTTTGGGATGAACAAAGGTCTGTATTTGAGAGGCAAATAGCAAGGTTATTAAAAAAGTAAAGCCAGACTAGTTTCTATCAGTCAAAAGAACATTATGCTATTAAACAGGCCATGTTTTTAAACACTGTTGATGGGAAGAGGGGCTCAATTTTTTCTTATACCCCCCTGTAGCAATTGTACAGTTGGCTGATGTAGATGGAGGAAATGCACTGCTTTACAAATGCCTATGCTGTCTTCAAAACTGGTCTAAACCCAAGAGAACTTGAGATGCTTTGGTGTTGTGGGAGAAGGAAAGTTGATGTAAGCCTGTGTAAAGAACTGTATTTAGCCAGTTTTAAGCACTTTGTAGACTTGTAGCCTGTGGAGTTATCAGAATAACTGACTCTTGGGCCTTGCAGGAATGATACTGAATCATGGGGGAACATGGTGGAGTCCTTTCTGACTAGGAGAGGTGCTCTTCAGAGAGAATGTATAATGAAGGGCAGTGGAAGAGGAGGTAGCAGGGTTGGGAGTTGATGTAGAACTAGAGGTTATTTTACTTGTTCTTTCTGAAATTTCAGTATTCCAAGAGACAACCAAGAATGTATGGGGGGGAGGGAGCTCTCTTTAATATAAAATTATAAAGTTGTTGACTGATGTTTTCCTCCTTATTTCAACAAGGATGAAAGAACTGCCAAGTACTGCACACTTTTTTTTTTAATCTTGTAGAAGCTGTGCATGGTGTTCTCCAGTAAACATGCCTGCCTTGAAATAGGAATACAGTGGAATATACACCTATGGATTAATACCAGTCTCTCCTGTTAGAAACAAACTGAACCATTACCCCATTTATATAGAACCTACTATTTATATAGAACTTGTCATGTGTAAATATTATCATGATACTGTAAAAGAGAAATAAATGCTGTTTTTATAGGTGCCAGGGCATGAAGACAAAAAGAGAAATCATTCAAGCCCACCTATGTGGCCAGCCCCGATCTAGCTCTTAGTCCCATGCTCTCTCCAGTAGAAAATATCTAATCTGTCCAGTGTAAGGGGTCTCAAAAATATTACTTATAGCTGTTGAAGCACTTATGAAATTACAAGTCTTTATTGCTGAATTGTCTTTTTTTTCTGTCCTCTTGCAGATCATAAGGTATCTGGAATTTCCATTGAAACAGATAACAAAAACGTAAAAGCAGAGGAGTTTAAGGGTATGGTATGAGCATTGCTATGATTATTTTTAATATATATATACAGAAGCTGTGGATCTGTTAATTGTCATTTCCTGAGAGATCTTGCTCCTGCTCTCTCCATTGACTCATTGTGTAATCTCAATCTTGTCCTCATTTGCTCTTACTTGGTGTGGGGTTGGACTAGACACTCCTCAAAGGTCCTTTTCAACCTCACCTATTCTGTGAATCTGTGACTTGTTTGACAGTCCTGGCAGCTCACTCTAACTTCTGCCTGGTTATTGGCAGAACTCATGATGGTTATGATGAGAACTGATGGAAGAAACATTAATTATCTTACAAGACAGAAAGGTGAGAGGATAGAGAGGGAACAATTAAGTTAGTGAATTGTCAGTTACTCTAATGGCTATTTACATATTTTTATATGTCTGTGTCATATGTAAAATGACAAATGACTTCTAGTAATATGCTAGAGAGTTAAGGAGACAGGGAGGAACAACTGATGATTTCTGGGTAAATGAAAAAGGGATACTAGTAGTATTTACTCATATATGAGGTTCATGGGCTATGTGGGGTCTTTTGTTTGATTTTTTTGCATTTGGTTGGAATGGAGAGAGATGATAATTTGGGAACTCAAAGAACTGTTTACTGAGCTTATATAGGGTTTATTGATCTGTTTGAGGTAATGAATATTTTGGAAGCTTCTAAAGCTGTCAGCTAGGCGCCAGTCAAATATTCTTGTCACTTTTGGGGAAGAAAAACTTAATGCATTTGGCACTCAGTACAGGCGAGAAGAGAAGCTCTTCAGCTAATATTAAACCCTAATTAGGTTCTGTCTCTTTCTATATGGCTTGCATTCTGTTCTTTTGTTATTTGTATGATAGAGTGAGATCAGTTTAATATAGCTCAGATGCCGTGCCAAGTTCTTTTTGTGTAGCATCAGTAGGGGAGTGGCTGAGGTGGATTGATGTAGCTATTCAACTGAATGTAGCTGATCTGAAATGCATTTTCCTCTCTTCTCCCACTACAGTTACTGTAGAGACAAGTGGTCAATCACTGCAACAGGATCCCCAGGAAAGTGGCCACAGCACCGAGCTTATCTAATTTCAAGTGGCATCTGGACAATGCTCTTAGTCATATGGTTTAATTTCAAGTAGTTCTGTAAGGAGCAGGGAGTGGGGTCTCCAAGTTCCTTATGTGTTCCTTCCAACTTGAGAGATTTCTATGATTCTATAATGAAATAATAGCCTCCAGACCAGATGTACATCCAAATTAAACATTGTCCAGACTTCTCTGAGATCCCAGAAGGTTCTTCCAGGCTTGTGCAATGCTGTGCACCTACCTTAATGCAAGTGAAATAGACCTGTTGTGGAAAATATCTCTTGCTGACTCCCATTAGTGTGGGTAAAAATTGGAGAAGGGAACTCTAAGTTAGGAGGGTTTTATAATATTACATTGTCTCTGTTCTGCATGAACTCCCTTTTTTTCATTCTGTTCCCTTCTTCCAAGTAAGATTAGGGGGAGGGCATCAGTGCTAGATTTTTGTGAAATTAAAAACTGTAGGATGCAAGCAAGGGGCAGCTCATTCAAGAGGTGACTTGTTTAGCTGGGAACACTTCGGCTGAGCTGTCAACTAATATAGACTAGCTCATGAGACCAGCCAGCTGTCACAAGGTCAGAAGCAAAAGCAAGCTGAGCTTGAATGATGGTTTTTCTTTGTTAGAAGGATACAAAAACAAAATGGAAAGGAAACTTTAGCAAATCTTAAGATTCAGGAAGCCTCCACCCATCCACTCAACCTGAAGTCAGGAACCTCAGGCTTCCTGAGTGCACAGCATGTTTTCTGAAGCCGACAGTGCATATGTAACATGTTTCTGGCAAAGAATGCCTTGCTGCCTCACTTTTTCTTTCAAGGCTGGACACTTTTCTCCTATGAGACATCACCAAGGCTACCAGTCTGGCACCTTGGGAGCTTTTTGTTTCTCTACAGATCAGACCTGGGAGAGGTCTGAAGGGTGAGTGGGTAGATCTGTCAGTAATTCTTGCCCCTCAGCCTTGTTTGCTGAGGCTGGAAAATAGAGTGGTAGTTAGTGCAGACTAATTCTTGGTTTGAGCACTGGATGTTTGCCTCCTGAAAGCTAGACAGGTATTGCCAAAACTGTAAAGGCTTTTGATCCTTGATACTCTAGCGTGTATTGGAACATGAGCAGCCTAAAGGTGGCAAGATCAATATTGTATTTGTATCTTTTACTTAAGTTTCTGGGAGATACTGATTTTTATTTTACTAATAGATTTGGAGCCAGACAGATGCATGGTTGGATATTTTCCTCTGATATTGTTTCCCAACATTTCTTATTAATACCTGGACATAAGAGTTATTTCATGGGAAAAATATGGATATGTATTTCAGCATGCTGTTCCGCAGTGAGTGGAACTACTGAAACACTCAGTTTGTCCCAATAACTCACTTGCCTAGTTTACCGTGTCTTCTCTCACCCTTTAGTTCTCACCCTAATAACTATAGGTTTGACCATAGACGGCAATTACTGATGCAGGCTACATATTAGTGATATATGCATATGCTGATGCCCTGCTGTAAGGGAGATAAAAGGAGCAGTTAAGCTCCCACTATGACCTGCTCCTCATTAGGAGCATTCATTTTGGTTTCTTTCTTACCCAGTTATGGCAACTTTAGCAGCAATCAGTAACTTCTGAAACCTCAGCCACTCTCTGAAATTTGGTCGGTGAAGCCCACTGTACTTAAGTTGGGGAAACTTGAGTGGACAGGACAAGAGGGAATGGCCTCAAGCTCCACCAGGGGAGATTTAGGCTGGACATTAGGAAAACATTTTTTACAGAAACGGTCACTGGGCACTGGAACAGGCTGCCCAGGGAGGTAGTTGATTCACCTTCCCTGGAGGTGTTTAAGGCATGGGTGGACGAGGCGCTTAGGGGCATGGTTTAGTGTTTGATAAGAATGGTTGGGCTCGATGATCCAGTGGGTCTCTTCCATCAAGATATGTTATGAGCAGCCTCTGCCACTGGCAGCTTCAGAGACCTGGCGGTTTCACCTGTCCAGCCACTGGAGTCCCACTCAATGCTCCTGGAGGTCTTTGTCCCATGATGACATACATATACAGCTGAGCCTCCTTCCTCCTCTCTGAATGATGGATACTGATATTCCGTTGTGAAAGACCACTACAGACAAAGCGCTGCCTTCAACAGAACCCGTATACAACACTGACTAGGCTCACATAAAGCATTAAGCATATACAGCTGAGCCTCCTTCCTCCTCTCTGGATGATGGAGATTGATATTCTGTGGTGAAAGATGTAACACCACACAAGGACATGTGCGTTCTTGGATCTCCTGAGCACTAGCACAGCCCCTCTGCCCATCTGCTGCTATTGCTCTTCTTAGCAGCTCACCCAGCTTGTGGTTTGCTAGTGAACTATACACGCATCTCCAGGCACACCAATTTTAGGGAATATAAAAACTCTGCATGCTCACACACCCACTTCCAGAAGCCAGCATCACGAGCCCAAGCCCAGGCATACCTACACTCTCAGTGTGACTGCAGTTGCTAACCCTAAATTTACTCAGAGCATCTGTCTCTGCCCCAATAGCTAGCAATCTAGATACACATTCTTTGAGACTCACCAACACACACTCCCAACATCTGCAGCCCATCCAACAAATGTAGAGACCCTCAGTCATTCCAGTTGCCCACACAAGAGTCCCATCAGTTTGTTTGGTCTTGATCATCATGTCTGTTAGTCTCTGTCTCTTATCTCTGTTTTTGTTTGTTGCTGCTCCATTTACTTGTTATCGCTTTTGCATTGAAAAGTTTATTGATTGGGGAAACCTTACTGAAGCAGATTCTCACCTTCCGTGTAGCCTTACAATAACTAATGTCAAATTGTAACTAAACACACCACTTACCTAGGAGAATATTTAACTATCTTACTGGCAAGTATTCCCTCTGCATTAAATTATACATTTACACAGGTAAACTACTGATACTGAATTCAGAATGGTAATTCACAAAATACTGTTGATAACAGGGTCAGATTCAGTTTTTTTAATGGTGGTCTGCTCACTGACAAAATTATCTAAACCAGAAATGAGGGTAGTAATGCAGAATCTGTGCCCATCCAGCATGGGATTATCTAGTCCCCAACATCTTGATCCAAAGTTTGATCCAAAGGCCATTGAAGTATGGGAAAACTGCTGGTTTCTGTTTCCCCATTGTATTTGTGTGAATCTAGAGGTCTGATTGCATCACTTTGAGAAGTAGGTCTGGCCTTTGCTGACTGTTAAGGTTCTTTTGTAGGGGGAATATTAATTTCATGGAATCTGAATGTGTACCAAACCCAGTGCTGAAGTATCTAATTTTCCCTTTTGTGTTCTCCATTTTTGTTGTTGTTGGTATTTTTTCCCTCTAGAGGCTATTCTTAGTTGCAAGCACAAATTTCCAAAAGGGATGAGCTTCAGAATAGAATGGAAGAAAATCCAGCCTCAAGGAGTCTCATTTGTCTACTACAATGGTGAATTTACAGGTACAATACTACAAGCTTAGACTGGTGGTTTAACATGTCATCCAATAGCAGAGATACTGACTCTTGCTTGGAGAATGACATTAGGAAAATGACTGAAAGAGTAATTTTGAGTCTTGACTCTCCATACTGAACAGGGGTCCTGTTGAGGAAAAGAATTCTTTCCCAGGGGAGGAAAGCATTTCTTAATAAAACCATCAGTGATTAGTTACCTTTTTAAATGAAGTTAAGTACACTGAAACTCAAGACTAAGAAAAATGGCTTTGCATGTTCCTTGACATTTTAAAAAAATTAAATACATTCAGATATAAACTCCCCCAGACTACTGCAAGCTCTGCACTCCTATCCAACAAAGAGGTTTCTGAAGCCTCCTGCAGAGCTGGAGGCTTAGGTATGAATAATGCAGCAATTTTTATATACATAAAATATAAACTCAGCTGTATATTTTAAATTATTTGTATTCTTTTCAGAAGTGGAATTTCTGTTTATATGTTCTGAAAAGGACTTACCTCAGCTTTATATGTTGAAGAAAATACGGGTCTCTGGTACCTCGTACACAATAAAAGAAAGTTGAGAAGTAAAATAAAAGCACAGCAGTTTTGTTAGTTTGTAGAGCTTGCAAGAAATGCTGGTGTTGGGTTTTTCTGCATTTATTTAATTTAGAGATACACTAGAACTCATGGTTCTGTGTGTGCATGTAAGTTTAATTTCATAACAAGCTGTAGAATGAAGAAAACCTCATTGTAATAAGTCTGATGGCAGTGTCTTGCCAAGTTAATATGTTGAATACTTGGCTCTGGTCTCACTCACAATTGTTTCTGTAAGGTGATTAAGTTAGTGATTGCTATCCCTTTAGTGGAAAATGACGTATTTCTGTTGTCACCTGAATACTACTTAACCTGTTTTCTTGAAATATCAACAGGAAAAAAATATTCAAACTACAAAGTGTATGACAGATGCAGGTTTTTTTGAACTGAGGTAATGTTTTTTTGGACTAAACATATAAGTTGTGGAGGTGTCTCTCTGCCTTGGGAAAGGGATTACATATTGCTCCCTGGTGACAAATTGCTCCCTGAACAAATGAGCAATAGTTTATAAATTATGTGTGACTTCAAAACAAGCCAATGAGATGTAGACATTTGCCATATGCAAAAAGCAGAAGCGTCTTTGTCTGTTCTCCCTTAAAGGTGATCTTCGAGGCCGAGCTGAGATGCTGAATACAGGAATCCGTATTAGAAATGTGACCAGAAAGGATTCTGGAACCTACCGCTGTGAAATCAGTGCAAAGAGCGAAGAGGGCCAACACCTGGGAGAGGCAACTATTACTCTCACAGTATTGGGTACAAACTTTTGTTACTTGGGCTTCTATAAAGAACTTGAATAATAGAAAGGGGTGTTGAAGGTAGAATTGTCCATATGGTGTGTGAATGCTGGGTTTTGGGGTCTTCTTTGGGCTGGGTTTAAACACATATGTGCATACACACGTTCCACTACATACTTCACGAAAGAGCTTTGCAAAATGCAGACTTATATTAGAAAGGAATATAACTAGGATTTTATCAATATAAACGTGGGGTTTAGTTCTCAAAACTTAGCAAGTATTCTGATTTATATGATGGTGACATTTCTGTTTCTTCTAAACCTGAAGTCACTCAGTGGCTGAGAATCTGGACAAGCTGATCATGGAGTTTGGCACTGGAAAGTCAGCATCTGTCAACACTTATCAAATATTCTAAGCAGCAGTTCATTGCAATATGCCACAGTATCCTCCTGGTTTTGGAAGGAGAAACTGCTGCAGTATCTGCGTAATGCCAGCCAGGGAGCCAGCAATCTGTGGACTTCATTTACATGAGAGATGCCTTGGGAAAAGGGGTTGTTCTTGTTTGTTTGTTTGCTTTCCCATTTGGGGAAAGGAAGGAAAAGTGAATACTGAGCACATGCTCCTCACATTGTTTCTAGTGTTTTTCCCAGTGGATGAGTGATAGAGGTTGGTGGTTTTCTTTTCTTCTTATAGGGAGAGAAGAAAACATTGGCTTTTGTAGTTTCTGTATTTTGATTCTATTAAAAAAATTCATCTTTTAAAATTGTACATAAAGTCTCAAATTTCTTCCTGAAGGATGATAATGAATTTCTAATTAACTCCAACAATGAGCTAAATCCCATCTCCTTCTTTCTTCCACTCTCTCAACTGCTTTCCTCTTTTAAATGTGGCTTCTTAATTGAAAGTTGAACACCTAGAGCCCAAAGGAGAATGTTTCTGTGTGTTTTGCTCACAAGCATTTTTGATAGTTAATGTGGATTAGTATTTCACTTTGTGTTTTTGCATTTTCTTTTAAAATGGGCCAAAACCCTCAGGAGTACTTTTTAGCGTGTCACTGGTGCTTTTGGCGTCCATGCATACCTCTTCATCCTTAGTTATCTTTTACACAGCTTCAAGTTACAAAGACAAAAAAGTGCCTGTTCTGTTCATGTAATAAAAATTGCAAAAGAGGTTCATCTTCATGGTAGGAGGAACAATAGATTCTCCTACATTTGTATGGGGGAAAGTTTATTTTTAATTTATGCTGAAATTTAGTAGCCAATTGTTTTTTGTCGTCAACCTGGGATTTGGGTAATGGCTGTGGTGATGGCCAGGCTTGGTAATTCTTTCTGACAATAATTTAAAAAAAAAAAAGTTGACTTTTTTAATACAAAAAAATCTTTCCTTTTCCTCACTTCTGCTTTTAAGTATGGGGGTAGGGAAAGGGGGAATTGCTGGATTACAGATTGCCTGAGTTATCCCTCCTCTGTCTATGAGCAAGAGGCCCTGTACAAAAAACAAGGTGAAAAACACTCTGGATCTGGATGAGAAACAGGATGACACAGCATGTGGTGGGAGCAAGCCTCATTCCATTTTTAGCAACTCACAAATTTTACTGTGCTCTGCAGTAGCAGAACTCGGCCTTCAGCCCCTTCTCCAACACCTCATTTCATTAACATGGTAATTGCTAAGCATGTTTCTAAGCACACCAGTGCTCACCTCACCAGTGACTATCAAAATGTTGTTATACAGACAGTACTGGTAAGACTGTAACAAATGTAATTTCATTTTCTAGTTGCTCCAACTACGCCAGTATGTGAGGTACCCAGCTCTGCAATGACAGGAACAGTAGTGGAACTGAGCTGTAAGGAGACAGAGGGGTCACCTCCATCGGAGTACCAGTGGTACAAAAATGGTATTGCCTTACTGGAAAAGACAGGAACAGGCAGCGCTAGAGCTGCAAACCTAACTTACACCATGAATAAAAAGTCTGGCACTCTGGTAAGTGTAATAACCAACTCTGTCATAACCAGCTATTAAGAAGACCAAACGTACCATTTCAATCAATGATGCAAAAGGGGTCTTAATAAAAAAACGCACAAAGTCTTTGTTGTAGATCAGTGTCATGCTGAAATATGTGCTAAGGAATATAGAAGGTAGTTTCTGCCTCAAACCAATGATAAGACATATGTGTTGAATGATGCAGACAAATGGGTGAGTTACAAGGCTGCAGTAATGATAAATGAGTAGAATCTAAAAAATACATGATAAATTTCACCTTGTCATTTAACTAACTAGTGCCAGGAGAGACTGATCTCTTAGTATGTAAAAAGTTCTATTTAATAGCACCTTAAAATCTTAAAGAGCAACTTCAGTAGAAGCACAGCACTACCTTAGTCCAGAATTTGTGCAATCCAGTGGCATCTACAAGTTCCAGTCCAGTAGTTGTGAAATCAATGGGACTGAGTCTGGGCTTTAAGTGAACTTAACGGGCTTTTGGTTTAGTTGTTTTTGACAGTTTTTTGGTTTTGTTTGTTTTGTGGAGGTATTTTTCCCCTCAGAACTGGCAGTCTCCTTTTCATCCCTCCCTCATTAGCCAATCCTAAAAAAAGTGATACATGCTATGTACAGATGTATTGTCAGCTGAGATTTTTCAGAAGGTAAAGAGTTGTTCTTGTAACACCCTACTCTTGTGCATGATCAAACATGGAAACTGCAATGTGACTAAGCATTCCGAGGTGCTGTGGATCTTTCAGCACACTGAAGAAATTAGGTGCACTACTCCAAATTACTAACCACTTTGGAAAACTTTGGTTTTGAAGTATGGGATATGTTAAGAGGGAAAAGGTATAACAAGTCTAGTGTTTAAAAATGAATACAGAGAAACACTGGAATTGACATGAGATCAGTCTCTGTCCTACTTTTGCTTCCTCATTTTCATTTTTAAAGTAATAGTATTTGATAAACAGTACAATTTAGCATTTATCAATCGGAAGAAGAGAGAAAGCACTGTTTCAGGGGAGGGGAGAAGTGGTGGGAATGGGACCTTGCCAACGTTCTGTGGAAATATTTTTTTCTAGTACATGATTTTTTTCTGTGTATGTAATTTCCTTTGTTGGTGGGTTTTTTTCTGGTAAAATGAACAAAATGTTCTGATGTCAGGGATTCTGCAATTAGAGCATGTCTAAGAAAATGCATTTTATTGTAAAGTACTGATTACTGAAAAGTAACCTCCTCGTACATACACTCAAGATAGTTGAAATGTCCATCTAAAAGACCCTCTTAGACCAGAAGCTGAAGTTAAGGACCAAGGAATGTGACTGGGTTGCTTAATTATGGGGTTGAACTGGACCAGAATTTCTCTCTTTCGGGTTTCTTTTTTGAAAACAAACAAACAAAAAATACCCTGTTTGACATGCCAAAATTTCTGTTCCACAGGAAATTCTAATTTTTTTTCCATTCTGATAATGGTTTTGGACTCTGTCTTAACAGCTATTTAACACAGTTACAAAGAATGACACTGGAGAGTATTTCTGTGAAGCCTCCAATGGGATTGGATTATCTCAGAAATGCTCAGTGAAGCGAATGCAAGTTGGTATGTGTCAAAGAAAATAAGGGTGGGCAATAATGCAACTGAGAAACTAAGACCAGATTGAATTATAGTATTTTGTTTATTTATGGCATTTGAGGGAAGGAATAATAATAGTAGTAGTAGTAATAATAATAGGAGTTGCCCATATGTAGTTGCTGTGGTTACTGAATGCATTCCTTCTTACAGCACAAACTTTTTTTCATAGAAAAGCAGCTAGTTTAGTATCTTAAAATTAGTGCAGTTGCCAGCCTTTAGGTTGCTCAACACTGAACTTCACAGAACAGCAGTAGCCATGTGAAAGCTTTAATATTTCAGAATGCTTTTGTGAAAGGTGTATAGGGCAATGTGCCAGTCCACTGGGTTATTTTCTTTATGAAAAGCCTCCCTTTTGAGATGCATTCATGTGAGAGCTTTATGTTACAGATCAGAAATTTAACTGAATGGCTCATTTATACCTGCCAGAGGACACTGAAGAAGTCAGTGTATCTTAAAAAAAATCCTGCTGTCTTTCTTTCCAACTTGCTCAGCAAATGTGAAGTGTAACATTGGTTAGCTAGTAAAGAATTTAGCAAAGGCTGGAGGGGCAGAGTCTATAACTCAAAATGCGTGAATGTTTTTGCAAAATATAAAAATCTTTGAAGATGTGATGGGAAGGCAGATGGTAACAAATACTGCATGTAAGTTCACGTTTAAGTATTCCATCAAGCAATTCCATCAAACCTTCCTAACAATGCTCAGCTACACAAGACATGTTGGTGGGTACTGATGGGTACTTCTCTGTCAGCTGAGAAGAGATCTAGGAGAAATACTGAGGTAGCAGGCAGACAAACAAGGTGAGAGGACTAAAGTGAAAAAGCAGATATGTCCCCCTGCTGACAAGCTCAACTTGCTCCCATTTCTTGTTAGCTACGTTCACATAGTAACATAAGATATTAATGATGAGTTAAAAGATGGGAAAATGGATAGAGTTCTGAAATGATGGGTGGAAAGGAGAGGGAGAGAAGTAGTGTACAATAGTATGACAGAAAGTAGATGCACAGAGTGTGATTTGAGGCATGAAAGGGACACTAGCCTGCTGTAAGGCACAGGAAAATAACATAACTGTTTCAGATGGAAACAGGATCCAGGGAACTACAGGCCTGTCAGTCTGACCTCAGTGGCAGGGGAAGTCATGGAACAGGTGATCTTGAGTGCTATCATGAAGCACAT
>WAAB01006906.1:33577-44921 GCA_013389865.1 Piaya cayana
CATTAGGAAAACATTTTTCACAGAAAGGGTCATTGGGCACTGGAACAGGCTGCCCAGGGGGGTGGTTGATTCACCTTCCCTGGAGGTGTTTAAGGCACAGGTGGACAAGGTGCTGAGGAGAATGGTTTAGTGTCCGATATGAATGGTTGGACTCGATGATCTGGTGGGTTTCTTCCAACCTGGTGATTCTATGATTCTATAATTGACTGGTGCTTTCCTAGAACTTAGCTGAAAATCACTGCATCACAGCTTTTAATGCATTCCTGATTGATCTTGAGCAATTGTTCCACAAGATACCAAGACAGAATCCCTCTGTTGTGGAAATATGCACCAAAGTCCTAAATGGCTGTTAACTAATGCACAACAATTGGTAAGTTTTGAGGTAAAATTCCCAACCATAACATATGAAGCTCTTAGTGATTATATAAGGAAATGGTCATGGGTCATCACCTTGAAAACAGAAATGCCTAGATGTTTCAGTAGCCCAATGTAGAGTTTAACTTTCAACATCTGGGCTAAAATATTTCTTGACCTTTATTGTGTTGAATTTTGAAAGCCTTGCTGTTTAGAAATAAAAAGTAAAAACGCTAAATTCAAAACTACTTGCTCAAGGACTTTCATCGGGACTAGGACCTGGTGCTTACATCTGCTGTTTAGCTATATGAAAACACTTGTTTTAAGACTTTTAAAGATTTCAAGATATTGACTTATTGGGGTTAGGTATAATGAGGAGTATGTATCCCTTGTCACCTCTTATTTGTTCCTTACTTTTGAGTCAAACTAAGCAGCTGAAGTCTGTGAAGTACTCCTTTCGATGTGGCTGTGACACAGCAGTGCTTCTGGACTGCTTCTCTACATCTAAGTGTTACTACCTAACTTATACAGATTGGACCAAAACCCATTCATAGAAACAAAAGGTGCTTGGAGTAATTAGGGGGGGAAAAAAAATCCAGCCAATGGAAATTTTTACAATTTACACTACATAGGACTTATGTTTTATACTTACAGATGACCTTAATATAAGTGCCATCATCGCTGCTGTAGTAGTTGTGGCTCTGGTAATGGCATTATGTGGCCTTGGAGTATTTTATGCCCAAAAAAAAGGCTACTTTACAAGTAAGTAAAATAAAGTCACTCCTTCGTTGTGTGGAAAAAAAAAAGTCTGTACTTCTGTTGACTGTAACATGTCCTCCTTTTCATGAAGGTAGTAAAGCTACAGAGCACTACAAAAGCAACTTTTTTTGTGCAGATGTCTTAATTCTGCCAACTTCTGCTGCAAAAGATACTTCAAGAATGACATTGAGAAGTTCATGCAGTTGCATAAGGCTACCAAACAGCAGTCTAGGGAAAGTAAAGCACTGAAGCCCCTGGTTCCTGGAGTTTCTCTGCTCTAGTCTGGAGAAGGAATTGGCTAAGAAAGGCAAGATAAAAACAAGCCAGGCTGAATTTGCTTTTACTCTAAAAGGTCTGAGTGGCTGAATTCTGATGAAGGAGAAACTAAATTATTGGCTCCCTCTTCTGGGTCGTGATGAAAATGCACGTAGAGAAAGTGCTTTTAAAGATTGCTGCAAAAGGCTGGACATCCAGCTGTAGCATTTACTTAGTGCCTGTGGAGTTAAGCACAAGAAGGGATGCCAAGCGTCAGGGCCTGAGAAGGTCCACTGCCTGAAAGCAACAGGCTAACGGGGCTGCTATTAAGAGTTCATGCTCACTTGGAAGGTCATTTACCTTTGAAAGCAACCTAATCTTTTTCTGTTTAAACACATTACACCAAAAAGAGACATTTGTTTCAGAACTCCCTCTAGAAACAGAAGAGCTGAGTAAGCTGTGAATAACTATTTTAAAGAACTTTAAATCAGCTGAGGAAACTGTTCTTGTGCTAATTCTTTTTTTTTTTTTTAATTCTTTTTCAAAGGAAAGCTCTTCCCAGTAAGTATCTTGATGCAAGTAGTACCAAATCTCTGCAAAAATCATTTAAATTTCCGATTATTTAGTAATTAAGCATGATGATTCTTAAAGGCCTTTCTCCTGATTTTTGTGCAGTGGCTTTTTTGAACACTGAAATAAACCTGATCCTATATACCAGCTGCCTCCCTTATTAGAACCAGTGTGCTGGTCAGAAAATGAATCGAGCATTATAACTGCAATAAATGTGCAGAAATGTGTGTCCTTTTACACATTTAAAGTTTATACCAGGAACTCAACTACAGGCATGCATTTCTCTCCTCTTCAAACCAGACAAGCCAAACTGAACTGTCCTCATATCTATGTCTACAGGTTATTTCAGGAAACGTTAAGTAAAGATATGACTGGTGGAGTGTCTGGTCTACTCCTTTGACAGGGGCTTATTTCATGCACTTGAATTTCTTAGTAGCAAGTCAGAATTCTTCAAGCTATTTTAGTGTTCCCACACAAGGCTAAAATGTGCTTCACTGGAGGCTGCCCTCATAGTTTTTAATTTTAAATTTATCTTACAATTTCTGGGTAATAGCAGGTTAAAAAAGTACTAGAGAGAAATACAAATATTGCTGTTTATACTGGCCATGAGATAGACAAAAATCATAACTAGAAGCACTGAAAAGACAAGCTAGGAAAGGTAACTTGGCATTGGTTCATGAGATAATCAAAAATGCTGCCAAAAAGCATTTGAGGCATTTGTTTTTCTGACTTTTTTCTAAGGGGCAAAAAAACTCAAAAAATTGCTGAAAATCAGGCAAAACTGCATAAATAAGGTTCTCGGAGTTAAAACTAATACTAGAAAAGTCACTATTTAACCGATGTTCCCTTTGTGTTAACAGAAGGAAGACTAACTATCAATCTACAAGTGAAAAGGCAAGTATTTTACATTCAGTAATGTGCATGAAAATGTTAATAGTCTTCAAAGTTCCTTAGATCAGTTAGGCTTTTACATACACTCCTAAACTACACAGCCACCAATACCTGGAGATACTGTATTTGCTTGTATTTATAGCTTCCTGTTACTCAGGCTGAAGTGCCATACCATTAGAGCACCTTGCTCCATACTTTGCCATCTTTTTCTTTACTGCAGTATCCACACTTTTACCTGGTTATCTTTTACCTACCTTTTAGCTTCTTTTGCTATTAGCTTCTTTTATTCTTTCTTTCCCCTCCCTTTTCATGATTACTGGATCTCCATCAGATAAATTAGAAGTAACACGATTACACTATTTGCCAGTCTCACATCTAGACTGTCCACTTAATGATGCCATTTCTTGCTTGTCAAGAATTCTACTCTGCCTCGCTTGTTCATACCAGTTAGCCAAGGGAACTAACTCAGCTGCAGTCCAAGGTAGCAACAAGAGAAAGTCTGGGCCAAAATTCCTCCAAGATTAATGTGGGTTGATGCTTGGCTAAATGCGGCAGCTAAACTTGCTACTTTTTTCCTTCCCCCCACCACAGGGGCTTAAGGCCTTTAACTGCATGTATATTGTTTGAGCTTTTCCGATTTGTGCCAAAAAAAAAAAAAAAAGGAGTTCCAACTAAAGCTTTAAGTAGGAGCAACTTAATTTCACTATCTATACTTTAAGGCCACATTAGTAGACTTAAAAACCTCACTGAACTCCACCAATTTCTCTAACAGCATAAGCTTTATTTCTTCATGTAGTATGTATGCATGCATACAAGAAACTTTCTTGATCACTCCAAGTGGGAAGGAGCAAACTTTGAAGACCTGGGGTGTTTTTTAATCAATATTAATGCATTTATGAATCAGATGCTCAACAGAGCTGTCAGAGACTTGTATTTAAGAGGTTATTATTTCTGTTCTGTATTACAGCACTTTCTGTAGATTGCCCTTTTCAGAAAGGAGCAAATGTTAAGTAATAGTGCTCCAGGCATGCTTCTTTTTTCAATCTCAATCAATGCTTTTGAAATGTATACTAAATTTTAAAATGGTTAAAATCTTTGAACTATTACTTATGTAAACTTGTTTGCTTCATTTAGGATTTCAAGCATACTAAGTCCTTTGTTATTTAGAAGACTTCAGCCTCTGTGAGGGACATCAAATGACTACTTGTTATACAAAACTATCAAAGGGATCTTTTGACCTCTACTCTGTAAATAATTTCCACATACTACACACTGAAAATGGGAACTGCCAATATTTAGATCAATTCAACCTAATTGCTTGATTGCTTTTTTAAAAAAACCACACAAAACTCAAAAAACCCCTTAACTTAAAGATAGACCTAAATTGAATATACAAGTCAATTTGTGTGATGACTTCTCACTTTGTTCATGTATACATGCAGCAATACAGGATTCACTCTTACAGCTTGGAACAGTCTATTCAAATAACTTTCACACATGGCCTTGCTACCACTGCTTCTGCTAAATCTTCACCATTGTCAAGGACTCAAACTCTCCTGCAATACTGACTTATTACTACCTTGACACTGCATGAGATTTGCCAAAGCCCTCTCTAAGTGTGTAAGTAATCATGCAGACTTAAACTCACTATACTGATGGAATAAAGTTTCCTGTATTTGAGGCTAAAGCAGTGTTTTATTGTTTAATACAAAATGCCTACAGCTCCTTTACTACAGGGAAGTACCACTCTCTCGTTGGAGCCTGGACATGTAATTTTATTCTGAAGAAAAATCATGCCAGTACAACTTAAGCTGTAGCATCTGGACCCTAACTGTTGAAGTGTCACAAATAAATAGTTCCTCAGAACATGAAGTGTTTGTGTCAGTCATTCAGTTACTGAAATTTAAATCTCACAGCCTCATTAACAGGTTTCAGTTGCTTCTGTAAGAGTAACACTTCACTTGTGTTCATTGATTCACTGTAAAACTAGTGTATTTGTGCCTATACTTTTGACTGTGCAGGACCATTGCCACCACTGGGCTTTACTACAGATTTAGGGTTCACAGGGTTTTTTCTTCCTGCACAAGCTTTTTGGATGTGACAAACTCAGAAAAACAAGTAGTGCCTTTCTGGTCTACCATTATTGGTGTTGCAATGTATCAGGAGTAAAATGCAGCATGTCAAAGGAATTTTGCAGTTAACAGTGAGAAACACTATTCAGATGCCTCAGTCATTTAATGTGTTGATGTTATAGATAAGTATGCTTACCATACAGCCAAGAACTTATTCACACTTCTGAAATTGAACTGAAACAACTGCATTTATTAAGTTACAACCGGTGCTACATTCAGCAACTCCATTGATACACCACTACCATTTGATGTAGAACGTGCAGGGATCACTTTGGAGTCTCCTCAAAGTTGGGCTCTAAAATGAGAAATGGGAGAGAGAGAAGGTATTAATCTTTGTATTCTGTCCTCAAACACCACAATTCATTGGTTATTCAAAGAAAACTAAACAAAGTTGGCAAGCTAAAGCTAACTTTGTTGGTATCATGGTATGCCTATTAACGCCTATTATTCTTGCTTCAAAGGAACAGAGAGGTGAGACTCAGCTCTTAGAATAATCTTCACTAAGACAAAAAAGATTAAGTCACATAGTTTTGAAAACCTGTTGAAATTAGACTGAGGATAAGCAATAGTGGTAAGTCTACTCCCCTTTTTTTCCTGTACCTATAGTCACAGAAATGTTGATTCATTACAAAAAGAATACTAAACTTCAGTATATGCTGTTCACATAGTAACTAGGCAGGGAACACCACAGGTCCCTTGTTACAGATGCTCTGTTTCACTTGTACCAGTAATAATCTGACACCAAATTATGTCTTAATCAAACTGAAATACCACCAAACCCCAAAATGTTTTTCAGGTGTGATCCTAGTCTACATTAGAATTTCCATTTAGTCTGGTTAGAATTTCAAGACACTGACTATGGTGGCTTGAACTAGGCAGGCTACCAGCTGCCCACCAAGCCTTGCACTCTCATTCCCTCTGTCCTTCCACAGGAAGGCTGAGGACAGAGATCACATTTTTCACCCTCTTTTAAACACGTTGTCACAGAGGTTCCATTAGCATCACTAACTGGTTCAGCCATGTCCTGCAATGGGTCCATTCTGGAGTTGGCTAGAACTAGTTTTGTCTGATATGGGGATGGCCCCATGCCTCTCCTCAGAGGCCACCTCTGCAGCCCCTGGCTACCAAAACACTGACATATAAACCCAGTTCACCAGCACATTCAAAGTATCACTAAATCAAAGCCACCAGCTGCTTACAGATTATGGGGAAGACTGCTTACCCCCTCAACTCACTTCAGCTAGAACTGCTTGTAAGCAATGAAGATGTTGAGCTGTACTTACATATGGAAGCAAAAAACACTATAGAAAGGAGTCGGTCCATAAAAAAATGGTTGCCTTTATCTGCCAAGGCAGACAGTTTCAGCAGTTTCTTTGCATTTTTGATAAAACAATCACAAGCATTCTTCTTGCCATAATCAGTCTGGGTAATATGAAAACATACTAAAACAAATTTAGAGCACTTAAGCAGAAGTCCTATCCAGGCAACTGAGGAAAAAGATTTAATGTAATTTTGTTACTGATTACTTTGTGGCTAGGTTAAGTTCTACCTTCATTTTCTGAAATCACCTACTCTTCAGTTGAGCTTATAAAATTTACAAATTGCACTTTGAATGACACAGACAACTGTTTTTCAAATTAGAGTCTGCTGACCACTTTGATGAGGAAAATAAAAACCAAACCACATTAGGCCCTGCACTATTTCTATTGAGGCTATTTGTTCTGTGAAGGGTAATTAAGATAGCCTGGTCTGACGGCAAGTTTGTGTAAGTGTAAGCACCAGTATAAGTAAGTCCACATTTTACTGAAAGTTTAATTATTTAACTAAAGGAAAAAAATTAGTTAGGTGGAATTAGAGGTGAACTATGCAAAAGCAATGAGATTCACTAAGGGAATCTCAATGGTTCAAATAAAAATTAAATGGAAATTAAGAAAACCAGTTATCAAACACATTCCTGCTTGCAAGTAGCAGTCAAATAACATTGTTAACTCACCCTCAAACTTAAATTCTGGAAACTTGGTTAGATCTCCCTCACCGTATGCCCGCTGAAGTCTAGCAAGGGATTCATTGACTTCTTTCTGGAATTCAGGGCCTGCATCAACAGGCCCTCCAGCTTGTCTAAAAAAAACCCCAAACATTAAAAGTTCTGATTAGCTGTTCAGTTCTGAAATACCATGTGGAAGTTCGACATTTTCATGGCTATTTATGAATTAAAAACCTTGTGGACAATCAACTAAAGCAATCCATTTAAGATATTTCCAGAAGTCAAGATATGACAGACCTTAGGTCCTACTTACCTTACACATAAACAAGGTTCTCAGGGTAAAGTACAGGCTTTCTATTATCAATCATGAAAATCCAAGCTACAGAGGTAGCCTTTTGGACCATAAGACTATGCTGAGTATCCAGGCTTTCAGGGCTCTTAAGTTTCATTTCCTCCAGGTGTGATTTCCTAAAAAAATTGTGATTTTACCTCTGCTATTTCTAATTTTTTGATCTTTGTTAGTAAAGTTTACCTATTCTTGCAAAGAGAACAGGTTTTGAATGCTAAACAAGAAAAAAGCCCTAAGAGACAGAGCACGGTGCACTATACAGATTCAGATACAAATTTCTTGGGATACAAATATAACATAATCAAAGTACTAACTCTTTAGATTGCCAACACTCAGTTGTACCAACGCAGTTACCACTATCTGTAGAATCACTAAAAATATGCCTCTCTACACAGGCTAGTTTGTAGGTGTGAAAACATACATTTTCCTTCACTAGAACTAAGAAGCAGCTCATTTCCTTCACAAGAATAATCCCCAAGAATAAACTACAGAGAACTACAATAGTTTCCTGTTAAGTAGCTCATAGAAACGTTACAAGAATCCAAGATCCCACTTAATTAAATTGCTTATTAACTTAATATGTTTAATAAAACAGCCTCAAAGTTCCATTAAATCTCAATTGTTTTTGGAAGGCTATTTCCATACAGCTCTGGGAAAACCAGACTGAAGAGCTGTTGTTTTCCCTAGACAAAAAAAAAAGAAGCAGGAGGAGAAGGGGCTTTTCTTCTATTTATAGAGCATGTAGACGGGTAAAAAACTAACAAACTGGATGTTCAGATAGCATGCAAAAACTAAGTGCCTTAACTCCCCAGGACAAATGATATCAGCTTTACTTTTTTTTTAAGGCAAACAAAAAGGACATTTTCTGTCAGGTATGCAAGAGCAAGCCTTCTCACTTGTGATACTATCAGTAAGCATTGCAGGAAAGCATACCTCAAGTACCGAGAGACCAACCTACAAAGCTATCACATTTTAGCATTTGTTAAAAATAACATTTTCCTCCTTCTGCCATCAGCCTTAAAATATCTTCCTTTGCTTACTTGCTCTTTGTGTTGTATTCTCTGATCTTGTCCACGAAGAGCTTCTGAATGGGATCAAGCTCCTTTGCCTTATTAAAGACAATAGCAGAAAGCCCAATGTTTCTGCGCAAGTGAATGGAAACAGCAGAGCGAAAAAGGGAAGAAAGATGCAGAATCTGATGCAGAATCATGGTGACACTGATGCGTTAACTAAAAATCAAAACAGAAACAACGAATCAGATCTCTCTGCAATGCAAATGCATACAGGAGCAAAATAGTTGGTTCAGAGACAAGCTTTACAGAGAGAGTATTTAAGCTGGCATGCAATTTGGGGTGAAAACTCCAGCAGACACAACTCACACCATTACACATCCTGTTCGACTGCACAGAACCACAGAGAAAAACCGGCAATTTTGGGCATTGCCTTTGTTTTTTTTTTGCCTTTAAGAAAAATTAAAAATAGCCCAACCAAAGCCAGCAGAAACAACGGCCTCCAGCAACAGTGCATCCCCCCTGCAGACGTCGCTGTCTCTATACACATAGTCCAGCTGAATCACAATGGTTTGGGTTTGAAGGGACCTTAAAGTTTATCCAGTTTCAACCCGCCTGCCATGGCCAGGAACATGTCCTACTGGATCAGCTTAGTCAGAGCCCCATCCAACCTGGCCTTTAACACCTCCAGAGACGGGTTAGCCACAACCTCCCTGGGCAACTTGTGCGAGTGCCTCACCACCCTGCAGGAAAATTTCTTACTAATATCTAATCTAATTCTCATATCTTTCAGCCTTAAGCAATTACCTCTCAGCCTACCACAACGTTCCCAAGTAATGAGCCCCTCCCTAGCTTCCCTATAATCCCTCTTTAAGTACTGGAAGGCTGCTATGAGGCCTCCCTGCAGCCTTCTCCAGGCTGAGCCCCCCTAGCTCTCAGGAACGGCCAGGGCGAGCTGCACTACGGGGCCCACCGAATCTGACCGTAAACCAAAGGAAAAGAAGAAGGGGGAGGCTCCCCCGGCACCCTTAGCCCGGCTTCGGTCACCTTGGGTCGCTCACGGCCACCGCCCCGCCTCCCGCGCAACGCACGCCGGGAAACCGCGCGCACACAACACCCACCTCACCCCTCCGCTGCCAGCGCAGAAATACCCTACCAACTGCCGGAAGTAGAGGTACGCTTCCGGCCGAGGGGCGGCGGAAGGAAACGCTTTGGAGTGACGGGCTCTGCCAGCCCCGCCTGCTCCTCCGCCGTCAAATTGGCGGCGCGCGGGCGCTGCAGGGACTTGTAGTTCCCTCTTCCCGCGCGAGGGCCGCCGGGGGCTGTAGTTCTCGCTATAACGCTGTGGGGGGGGGGGGGAATGGCGGCAGCGTCAGCGCGCGCCCCCTCCTCCCCACCCCCCCATCCCCAGCGCTGTCGGATTGGCGGCGCGCGGGGGCCGCCGGGAGTCGTAGTTCTCGCTCCGTCGCGGGGGCCGCCGGGAGCTGTAGTTCCCGCTCGGGCGCGGGCGGTGTCGGCGCGACCTCCCGCGCTGGGCCGCTCGCTGCCCAATCGCGGTCGCGCGCGGCCTCCTCCTCGCGCGGGTGGCGGCCGGAGCCGGCGGGGCCGCAGGAGGCACCTGTGCCCGGCGCGGCCGATCGGCGGCCGAGGTGAGCGAGGGGCGAGCGCGGCCCGGCCCCGTGTTTTGTTTCCGTTTGTGCCCGGCGCCGCCAGTCTCATTTCCGTTTCGGGTTCAAACAACGACGAGAGGCGCCGCGGGGAGGATGGGGGGTGGGAGGAGGAAGCGGGCGAGGGGGGGCCGCGGGGACAGGGGGAACCGGGGCCTGCGGGGAGCGGCGGCCTCACCGCGGCCTGGCAGACCCCGAGCGCTGGGCTTGGGCGCATCTGGGACCGGGAAATGGAACCGGCGGGAAACGGGGGGGAAAAGGAGGGCCTCCCGCCTTGACGTGGCGGCTGGGCTCCGGCGGTCCTGTCCCGGAGGGGAAGCACCGCCACCGGCTGCCCGGGGAAGCTGTGGCTGCCCTGTCCCTGGAGATGTTCAGGGCCAGGCTGGATGGGGCCTTGGGTAACCTGGTCCTGTGGGATGTCCCTGGGGGTTGGAACTGGATGATCTTTAAAGTCCCTTCCAACCTAACCCATTCCACCATCTCTACTTGTGAAAACTTACTTTGTGTTAAAACTTAAAAGAGGATGTTTGGCATCTTACCTGGTTTACTCTGTGGTGTTTGGCCAGGTATGTGCTGCACAACTAACCTTCTCCCAGTTCAGGTTTGTTTTCTGACTGATAAGGGAGGAAAACATTTGAAATCTGGCATGAGTCCATCTCGTTTAGTGGTTCACTGCCTTTGTCTTAAATCCAAACTGAGCAATGACTTGTAAAGTCACTGACTCGTAAATGATAAGTTGTCCATTTAATCACCTAATTTGTGATGGTATTTACCAGTTCAAATAATAATTGGGATGGATAGTACCAAATATCCCATGAACATCAGAGCTTCTTGGGAGCACGAATGTCTCTTGTTTTTTGGCATCAGTATCAGCTGGTAATGCATGTGGCCTTTGGTAGCTGCCCCCAATTCACAATTACCTGCTAGGACGGCAAATGCTCATTCTACTAGTATTTTCTGCTCCTATTGTGATGGGCTTGTTACTTGCTTAATTCCTTGTGTTCTAGGGAAAAGAAAGGATAGATCTTAACACTGGGACTTTTCCCTGGCTGCAAAAGCCAAACTATAGAAAATATTGGAGTAGCACTGGGCTGTCCTGCAGGGGAAAATAAACTGTGTTGTCAGGTACTGTCTTTTACATTAGTGGAGGTCTGTTGGGCATTACAGTCAGATTCCTTCTTGGGGAACAGATTTTAGGGCTTCTTAGGTTGAAGGAAAAATAAAATTAAAGAGAAACCAGTAGGCTGTACCTTCGACAAATTGAGCATGGATTTGTGTTCTTCAAAAAGAAGTGTTGCTGTTGTGATATTTCTGCCACATTGACCATCCTAGCACACAGGGCTATTTGAGTTCTCAGTGGCCTTTAGGGAAGG
>WAAB01006907.1:0-16150 GCA_013389865.1 Piaya cayana
TCCAGCAGATGTCAGATTCAATACAACTCTTCTCACCCTAAATTTCCTCTTCAGAGAGGCCTATAGTAAGTACTTACAGCAGGTGTAAGGTAAATATAGTCTAATATTTTTTCCCAGTTCTGAACATTCTGTTACTTGGAGGCTTTGGAAATTGTTCCTTGGTCTTTGCTTCTTTTAATTCTTAATGGAGCAGTGAGCTTTTTAACCTGTTTTGAAACAGCTTTTACTTTCAGCATCCAAAAATGTCCTTAGTCAATGAGTTCTATTTTTTTTCATGCAATTACTTTATTAGTTTTACAACACAGGATGTTCTAAATCTCAGGCTATGAGATGGTGATTATTTGCCACCTCTGGGTGAAATGACACAGTGACATGTTTGTGTCCCAATCATTTGTTAGCTTTGCTCTTTACAGGAACAAACGTTGCTTGTAAGAAATAAAGTCAGACTTCAAAAAGCTAGACATTTGACCTTTGGGGAGTTTAACAAGACATTGTAAAATAAGTCTCATTCTACAGCAGCAAAATACATTAAATTATAGAATCATTAAGGTTGGAAATGACCAACCGTCAGCCCAACACCACCATGCCTACTAAACCATGTCACAAAGTGCCCCATCAACATGTTTTTTGAATGCCTATGGGGATGGTTCCCTAAGCAGCCTGTGCCAATGCTTGATCACTCTGATTAAAGAAACCTTTCCTACTATCCAGTCTAAACCTCCCCCGATGCAACTTGAAGTCATTTCCTCAAGACTAACACCCACCTCACTGCAATCTCCTTTCAGGTAATTGTAGAATGTGAGACAGTCTCCCCTCAGCCTGGTCAATGCATTTTATTTACAACTCCATTCTGTGCTTAAATGTCATAGATGTAACAGTTTATAGATGAACAGCACTGTCTGTCTTTAGCTTTATTCAGGTTAATTCAGCCCTCAGTTATTTCATGCTCACTCTGTTTCTGCCTTTATTAAGAGAAGATATAATCTAAGCTAGGGTGTGTCATCAGACAAGACAAAAGGTTTTTTCTTTCAAGGACTTGAATAGTGATATGTATTACTGTGAAGTCCCTTCAGAAATTCCACCAACTAAGTTCCCGGTGTCTTTCTTACCTGCAGCCGTCATGCAATAACTTCAGGCTCCTCCCTATGTCCCCCAAATGCAGAATTTCCAATACCCCACTTCAAGTCTGAAGAAAGGGCAAGAAACTTCCTTAATGCTCTCTTGTATCTAAGGGAACTTAAACCCACTCTTTCTTGGCTGGAAGTACACTGAATTGTAATTATGCTAAAGAAGAAACTAAACGCTCTGTTTCTTGTAGAACTAAAGAAAGATAACACAGGTCTTGGAGATTAGAAGACTCATTTGAGAGAAAGATGGCTTTAGCTTCAGTTCCAAGGACTGTTTATTGAAAGCAGTCTTTGCAGGCTGGAAAAACTGCAGCACTCCACGTTTAACAGCTGCCCCTTCCTATTCTGTGTGTGGGCTACCATACAGTAATCACGGCCTGTGTTGGAGGGGGTTATCCCTGCTGTGATGAAGTCCTGCAGCCACTTGTGCTGTGGTGCTGTGTGCATCATGTGGGCCCTTTGCCTACAAACAAAACAGGTTGCAGATGTCAAAACTAAACACTTTTCAAGAACCACGCGTGCAGAGCAAGTTGCAACAGGACCAAAGTAGACTTGAGAGTAGAAACAACACACTTGTAGACAACAAGTGTCTACAACACACTTGTAGACACACAAGTAGACAACACATTTGTGTGTGTTTTATCTTCCTTTACCCCAGACACCCTAACCAGGCCAACCTGAGCTGATAGCTTCTCCTTTTATCAGCAGTGAAATCTGTGAGCAGTGGTCAACACCACACCTGAACACCATCACTAGTGTAAGAAGTCCAACAGGTAGCACAGACACAAGAAAAAAAGTCTGTGGCAGGACCCCATGAGCCATGTGTGTCTGACACTCAGCAGGATTAAACTCTTAATATGCCCCCTGTCCACCTATGCTGTGCCACTTCAGCAATTAGCTTGAGATGTCTGTTACAAACTTAATAGCCCTAGGTTTTCTCTGAAGTTAATAGAAGTAAATTTCTGCTAGGGGATTCTGACTACCAGGGATCTGGAAAGTTGGAGTAACTACACCTACCTTCAGCAGTTGTCTACACCTGGGCAGGATAAATCTGTTTGGGTTCTTGAGCTGTGGATTACAGTGTGGGGGAGATACATGAAGTCAATGATTAGACTTAAGACAACTGCCTACATCCTTACTCCAAAGTCTTAGTTTGCACTGTTCCAAATTCTCAGCTATTTGCACGTATACTTCCTTCTGTCTTTTGAATTGTTTGATGTTCACATCGGCTCTGGAGGAAGCTGGAGGAGTTTTCTTCCAAAGACAAGTCAAACAGATAATATTCAAGTGATTTCAGTTTCAAGAGCAGCCAGGGACCAGACCAACAAGTTCTGCAAGTTTCCTAGGTCAGACCTGCTCAGCCTGAGAAAGTGCAACAACAGCCTCCCACAGAGGAGCAGGCTCCACCCCAACAGATCAGTTCTTCTGATACATGATCTAGAGGATAAAAAGAAAACATGGTCCTAAAAGGTAAAGGTAGTTCCTGAATAAAGCACACTTCTAGGAGTAAAAAAAAAAAAAAAGCCAAACCACTTTTAATAAGAACTTTTTACTCAGGTTTTCAGTCATTATGGAATAGTTTTCTGCCCATGATTATTTCAGCAATACTGACTTTTTACATTAATGGAGCTCCTGTCATTATAACTGGCCCTGACCAAAACACTGACTTTTTCCCTTAGTTTATCCCTTAAGCTGTTCCACTCAGCAATCTAGTCAGACTTCCTTAGCAAAAACATCTAAAAGAACAGACTACAGAGCATGCTTATTTTATTCTAGTGTACAGAATTCAACACATGGCACATTATTCCTTTCCAAAGGGACTACCTAATGAAAAAAAAGCAAAACAGCACCTATTAAAGTATATTCAAGTGAATGTTTTCATAGGTAAGCTTTTGTGCTGCAAATTAAGATAATACCATTACAGCAGAAGAGGGAAACATTATTTTAAAAATTCTTTTTTTCCTGTGAAATCTAATTTGCTGCTTATTCATGAACTTTTGGAATAAAGTTAACCACCCTTTAATACTCAAATCTGTTACTAAACAGCGCTTGTCAAGAGGTCTGACTGCTTTTTAAGTGACTTTCACTTTAATTAGTTTGGTAGCCTACAGGGCACGATTAGGTACTGTGATGAAGCTACAATGAGTATGGCTTTTCTATCGGTTGATAACATGATTGAGTTTCAGACGAGCAGCCTAACAACTGAGGGGGTTACAATTCTGCAGATACATCAAGTAATAAATCTTTGCACACATAGATTACATACCAAATTATTGCCGTAGCACAAACCTGTTCCATTATGTATCTTATATAGGAAATTAAGACATGCCTGCCTTACATTATGAAACAGACAGCTACCCAAACCAAGTAGGCAGGTTCTACTGAATATCACTACACTTGTCGGTAGCCTCGCTCAAACATCTAACAATACAACTTGGTATTTGAATATATACTGACTAGGAATGCATTGCAGTATTCATGTAAGAAACATGACAAAGTTAAATATTGAATGGTAAAGAGGTTTCCATGCCTTTACACAAAGGCTGAATCGCAGTGCTGGAATTACAATTTCCTGCTGTCTTAGACCATTCAGTAATCAGCAACATTACATCAAAAGACGTACTTAAAATTCACTGTCAAGTTGACAGAGGAAGTTTTTCCAACAGTACTAATTTTGGTTTCAAGTTTAAAGTAAAAGGAGGTAGTGCAGTAAGGTTCAACCCAATTTTACTGATGCCAGGTATATTTGCCAGTGGCCTGTGGGTTGTCTTGTAATGTGATATTTGAAGAGGGTTTGTTTCCATCAGTATGTGTGTGTAAGAAAACATCAACTGGTCTCCAGGTTTAACATCTTCTCTTTTGTCATACCTGTAAAGAATAAAGAAGGCTTATTTACATCCCCCTCTTTACATATTAAACACCTCCATTATCACAAGGGCATGTAGCATCCAAGATGAAACATGCAAGGAACTGTAACATTCTCAGTTATAGCTCTTGATTAAACTAACCAGTACTGGAGGAGGAAATAGTACTTTTGAAGAACAGAGGCAGCCGGGCATTCCATGTACGTCTTCCTGTTGCTCCCAGTCTGTAGCTCTGCATAGGGTTGTTGTGCCCCAAGTGCAGGACCCAGCATTTGGCCTTGTTAAATCTCATGCCATTGGACTCTGCCCAGTGGTCCAGCCTGTTCAGATCCCTTTGCAGAGCCTCCCTACCCTCCAGCAGGTCAACACTTCCACCCAGCTTAGTGTCATCTGCAAACTTGCTAAGGGTGCACTCAATGCCTTCATCCAGGTCATTGATAAAGACATTGAACAGGGCTCAACCCAGCACTGAGCCCTGGGTCCACCCCAAAACACCCTGCTGACCACTGTTAGGTGTGCTTCCAGAAGTGGAAGGCCTGGATTCAAACCTTGGCTATATTCCCAAAAAAATGTTCTATGCTCATGCTGGGTAATGGTCCAGAAGACAGACGTTAAGATGGAAATTGCTTCCTTTTAGTTTGTTTATGACAAGACAGTCTTAGGCATCTACCTACAGAAGAACAACCATGCCCTGTAACCCAAGAGAAGAGCAGTGCACAATTTATTGCCCTTTTCTGTGAACTGCATTCTACCAGCTTACAGAGCTTCTCTTCTTAGGCACCTGATTCCTCCCACACATTTCACAGGCAACCTACTCAGGATTGTGGCTTTTCTTACAGTCACAGACACTGGCAAGAAGCAGTGCAATCCCAACCCTACATATTCTTAAATGCACCTAAGAGTACACTCAGGCTGCATCTTCCACCACCTTTCTCTTTGCAGACCAGGCCTCTCATCTGCATGAATTCTCTGGAAAGCTGGAAACAACCTGCATTTATATTTTCACAACACTCTCCAATAGCAGCAGTCATCAAGATTTAAGATATTTAAAGCAACGACCCTTCAGAAAACTAGAGGATTTGTGTGGATTGCTAGCTTAAGTTCTAGTAACCTAGAACAAAGCACCAGCTGACAGAATCCAGAAGTATGAAAGCCATTAAATGTAGAATTAGACTTTGCACACTAAGCAAATGCTTTCCTCTTCTGAAAAAATAAAACTTGCACACTAATTTCATCTGCTATTTCCAAAAAGATCACAGAACCGCTTAGGACAGTACACTGTTCAAACTGGCAAAAGGAATGGCACACTTAGTTACAACTTTACCAACTACTAATTTTGCATTTTCTTCATCAGCAAATAAAAGGCCTTTCATTTGGCTGCAAGCATTTCTGAATTTTATTATTTTTACATACTTTAATCTTACACAGCATATTTATTCCTGGTTCAAAGAGACTGCGCTAACTGCAGACAAGATTGTAACACCTGTCCTGTGTAAGAATCTTCTTTCTATCACCCTTTGAAGAAAAATAATGGATCACTTGCATTTTTCTTGAGGCAAACAGATCTAATCTGAGCATGCTGCTGAAAGCCATTAACTTTAAGACACTTTTTTTTGTGGATTGTAGTTATCCTGATGAATCATAAGCCTTCATAGCCACTCCATCCATAAATCTGTTTTCACCTGATGTACACAGCCTATGAAGATACTAAATTAATTTTCAGTCTGTCATTATCCTGGGTAAAGAGAAAAAAGGGCAGCTGGTGCCACTAAACTTTGCACTATTATGCTGTTAGACAAAGTGGTAGTCCTGTATATGATGCTCAGGTGTGGATTTTGCCTGATTTTCTTTAATCTGAATCTTTATGATGAATCAGCCCTCCCTTGAGGCATTTTTATGATAAGTAAAGATAAAAGTGAAAGAGACAAACTGCTCTGTAGCTGCAACACTATGAAACATCCATTACTGATAAGAGATATTATCTGTTCACCTTCCAATCCCACTACACTACAGCCTTGCAAGCCCCAGACAATCCAAGCCCCACCACCTCAAAAAGCCCATTGAGATTAAGAGTAGTATTCAGAGTAGCGTGTGTACATAAGCATATTAAAAAAGGAGAGATAGGAATGGCTGGACTCAATGAACCAAGAGGTCATTTCCAACCTGGTGATTCTATGATTTGAGCCTGCATGCATGTTCTACCACTTCTACTCTAATAGCTTAATGTCTCCTCCTGGCTGTGCATGGCTTAAGACTTTATCTAGATTGAACACTAAAAAAACAATTTGAAATAAATATTGTATTGGCATTTCAGCTTTAAACTGTCCATGCTGTCACAATGTTATGAGAGAGCACGGAAATAATACATAGGAAGCTTGATCTTTTTAATCCTTGCTTCTTTCTCTTTATTTCCAAAATAAAAAATTTTATCTCTAAACGTACCAATAATTAAACTATTTTTGTCCATCTGATCCTGAAGACAGTAACAGCAGCAAAAGAACTCCATGTTCACAGCACTTAAACCAAAATCTGCTTCTATTGCTTTTGTTTTGTGCCAGTGTGAAGTGAGGTTTTGTATCACCTGCTGAATCATTTTCATTAAGGTGACATTTAAGTTAGAATCACACAGAATCACAGAATCACTGGGTTGGAAGAGACCCATCGGATCATCGAGTCCAACCATTCCCATCAAACACTAAACCATATTCCTCAGGACCTCGTCTACTCATGCCTTAAACACCTCCAGGGAAGGCGAATCAACCACCTCCCTGGGCAGCATATTCCAATGCCTAATGACCCTTTCCATAAAAAACTTCCTCCTAATCTCTAGCCTAAACCTCCCCTGGCAGAGCTTGAGGCCATTCCCCCTCGTCCTGTCCCCTGTCACCTGGGAGAAGAGGCCAGCTCCCTCCTCTCTACAACCTCCCTTCAGGTAGTTGTAGAGAGCAATGAGGTAGGAACCTACACTGCAGCTGAAAAGGTAGGTCGACGAATCAGAAAGGTGCCTTTTTGTTACTGGCCTGCATCCTGAAAAGCCAAAGATGTCATCCCACAAATGTCTCCCACTATTTAGTATTCTGGTTCTTAAAACTGCACATCACTGCTGGTCATGGTAGCAAAGCACTTAACTGCTTTCTCTCACAGCTAATGAACGTGACCGACAGTCCATAACACCAGCTTCAATGACATCTCAGTGAAGGATGTTCCACAAACAAAAAAACCATTGAATATTAATAGGCAGATAAAAGCTTCACATCGCCACACATCATTCAAAAACAAACAAAATAAGGAGACGCCCCCACAATTATATGCACACTTCTGCCAACAGCAGAAAAGTGTTCATCTACAGTTCTGTTTTTCAAGATCTAATGAAGTATTGAATGTACCTGCATTAAAGATATTGGCGTTTTAGTAAACTAACAATTATTTTGCAGTCTGATGTCTTTAAAAGACCCTAGACTATTTACACAAACCAGAACCAACCAAAACAATTTAAAAACATTGCAGTGCTCTATTTCTGAAATGGCACACATAAAAATTCATGCATCTTTATGCATACATAAAAATTCTCTGAAAATTTACATTGTCCTTGACCTGGCTTAATAAATACTCTGTACCAGAAAGCCTATCTGTGATGCTTTCCCCTGTGCATACACAGAAGAATAAAAACCAGGCTCCTGCCTCCAGATCAAAATACCTCATTCATAACATACCTCCAATCCGAATTGATTTCTAGAAACCGAGAAACTCCTGTTTGTGCTGCAGCCACATCAATATGAACAGAGACATCTACATAAATGAATAAAACAAAATACAGTTTCAAAATTCTTCTAAGAACACTTTGATTAATAACTGAACAAAACAGTAACAGAAAAGACGCATGTAAATAGAGTGAATTAATATCCACGTATGTAAAAACATACTAGCAAAAAAACCCTGCAACTGAAATTCGGCAGACATACCTCAAAACAGCTTTACGTACCTGCTGTTGAAGGTACCAACTCATGCAATTTCTGAATTGCCACTCCTCCAGGATAATTGAAATGGGAAACGTATAAAGATGCTCCCGAATAAGCAGCATTAATGAGAAGATGCATTATAACAAAGAAAGATCCAAGTTTGTACAGCCAGGATTTCCGGTAGTTATTCAGACTGTTGAGAGAATTAAACACGAGTAAGAAGAAACCGTTATTTTTCTTTCATACTGCATTTACAATCCAATTCAGAAAGATAAACTTCTAGGGACACTGTATTAGAATGTTTTAACTAGTAAAGCTAATACAAGCTAATGAAGAAAGCTAAGTATTTCTGTGCTTAAAACCTTTAGCTGTGAGTGCATTCCCTTTCAAAGAAGTTCAGAGTTTAACTTCAAGTTTTTACTCAATATTTCCAAGTTGAACTATTTAATATAAACTCAATGTTTCAAGAGCCCCACCTGTATATTAAACTGTCTCCTATGGTAATTTATATTAACAACACAGTAGTACACTAAAACATGTCGTTTTCTCTGGTGGACAAAATAAACTGAACTGTAACGGCATAAGAGTAAAATAAAGTCTGTATTCTTGACTCTGCTTCAGACTTCCCAAATGTTCCTCTGTCAAATCACTTAACTTTTCGTTGTCTCCATTTTCCTCATTACCATGTACCCATAGTTGAATGGGTACAATGATACAGACCTCCTTTCTAAAGCATATGAAGGTCTCAAAATAGAAAGAAGTGCATTGAAATAGTAATACTAGTTTTTCTTTTCTTTTGCATTTTCAGAGAGGAAAAAAAACACTTTTGAACTTACATTCGTGAGCACATTTTAGCAGCCACTATGTTGAAGACTGGGAAAGTATATATGATGAAGCGCAGCTCTTTGTGTGGGAGAAACGAGTATAAGAAAATAAAGCCCAGTGCAGGCAAAAGTAGTATCCGAGTTCTCTTTTCTGTTACACCAAAAGGTACAAATATAATGCTGCATCCCAAAGCACGAGGCAGAGCTGAGTAGAAATACCACAAGAAGGGGGAGGTCTTCAAGGTGAAAAGGAGGGTTAAGGAAGGATGCTTTCACTGCTAACAAGTAAGGAAACTGTTCTTTATGGAAGTTCATGCAAATTTTGCTATTTGCAGTATACGTTTGGTACATCACACACTTCCAAGCATTTGTTTTCCTCTGCTTTTTCATTTGAGAAATAAAAGCACTTGCACTTGCCTAACTACATTCACATCACCCAACAGATGCACATTAGATGGTGCTAATGATGGGCAACGTGAAAAACCAAGGGGAAAAAAGCTGGCTTTATGTTGACAGAACATAAATTAGCAAAACGGAAAAGCATCAGCAGAGGGAAGTTAAAATCTGTGGAAAGATCTAAGAAACAGACATTGCCTCATAGCCCTTAAATAATGAAATACTAGCTGAAAAGCAGAATTTAACACCATAACTGAGCATCAGAAACAGGTTACACCAAGTCTTTGCTTTGGATCATACTGTTTAATAGATCATTTTCCCTGGACATTTCAAAGGATACTCCCCAGTTGGAACTTTTGTTTAAAATTGTGTTATACCAGAGCACTTTTCCTTCAGGCCACACAAGTTGCCTCCAAAATAGAGAATCCACAGCAACAGTTATCCCTAAAAGAATTTTAAAAATACATATCTGTGTGAATTAAAAGCTAGGGGAAAGCAAACTAGCACATCCAAACTGCACATTCAGTAATAAGATCAACATAAACTGGAACATATATTGTAAGCCTCAGCTAAAGCCAGAGAAGGCCAGATCTGTTTGTCTTGCAGTGGAAATGCAGGTGGGGAGAGACTTCTTAATAGAAGTATTGACAAAAGCATGGAAATAGGAATCTGACTGAGATTTGCCCCACACCAATCCCAGGTGTGAAAAACAGTGGTTTAATTAAAGTTTGGTTTAAAATATTAAAGCACTATATGTAATAAATGGTAAGAAACTGGGCTTAACTTCAAATGGTACTAAATGGAATTTTATTGTAAAGCTAAGAAAAACAAACTCTAGAAGTTTGCTACTATTTATTAAATGGGAGGGAAGAAGGAGTATAATGGATGAAAGGCAAAAAGGCAGGAAGAGCAGCAAAATCTGTCCAGCCCCATCTCCTCCTCTCAGGCCAATGACAACTGCTCTACTATTTAAGAAGTTTGTCCAGAGAGGGAACGGGAATACTAGTGACTAATTCCTGTTGGACCTCCAAACTCTTATACTGTGAGATGCCTCCAAGTGCATGTGGCACAATCTTTTACTGTGTGTACTGTCTATACTGTGGAAGAGATAGCACACTACCAGAGGTCACCATCAGGCATTTGACAAAAGTATTTTTAATTAGGTAGGCTAGCAGAGAAGCTTAAAGTATTTACATGCATGTGCATGAGCATTCCACAGATGGACAGAGACAAGGAGATTTTTCAACCTCTCTACCATGGATAATCACTCAAGCTATTAAAATTAAAGTAATAAACAGAGCTGAACTGTGCCTTTCCCCACAACCCTCTCGCTCCGTATCCCTGTCTGTCACAATGTTGTACTTTAACCTGGGATTCAGCTTATTGTCTTGGCAATAAATACTACAACTGGTAATGCATATGTAGCTACAGCCAGGTACTAACTATACTGAAGTCAACTTGCACACCTAAGCCTTTTTAAGATCAGGACATTGTACTGTAAGCATCCAGAGGCAGGGATCACAGTATCTTTCTACTGCTCCTTCTATACCTAGTTCCTTATATGGAATTTTTCTGAGGTAAATAACTCTGACATATTACTAGAAAATGGAATAAATAAACAAATAAATTTTAAAAAGCCCTAAGGGCCAGACCATCAGGGAAGTCAGTCACGTCTCCAGAATTCCACTAAGCTTAAACTGTGGCATTTTTTTTCCCCAAGTGAACACTTACCCAACCAAAATATGCCAGCAGGAACAGCATGGGAAAGCACCTTGAATATGGAGACTCTTTTAGTTAATAATGTCATGAGGAGCATGAGGCCTAAGAATAGGCAGAGCTCTGATCTGAAGACTATAATTGCCAAAGCTGAGAACCAAATGAAGGGCCTTTGCTTCTGCTGTATCCAAAATGTCAATGCCAAGAGTACTGGAAAAATAAACAAAACAGATCACCTGACATGCTTTCTGAAGGGCAACACTTTTCTCAGTGCTAGCATCTTGTTACTTTAACTTCCCATCAATCCTCTCTTGGTCTTCCTACTGTGTCTAGTCCAGAAATCCTTCACTAGTGAAATGTAATTTGGAACAACGCTCATCTTTCTACTGCTGTTACTTAAGTAATTAGGAAAAGTACAACCACAGAAGCAACACATGCTAACTCTTCCTAGGTAGTAGATTTACTAGTTTTTAGTGGAAAAAAATAAAGGTAAAACAAACCTCAAGGGAGTGCTAGAAGCCTTCCAAACTACAATTTATAATTATTATTATTATCGCTCAGTGTCACCTGAAGAGTTAGTTTATTCTCCCGGCTAAGAATATCTTGTATTCATGATACAGAAACACATATAAAATATTAGAACAGGAGTACAGACTACTGCTCAGGGAGAAAGAACTATAAATCCGTGTGTGTGGTTAGCTGGAGACGCACCATATCTGTACAGATGAAGCTGCCTCTACTTTTTCACTGTTCAAATCACGCGATAACACTGACTACACAGTAAAGTGGTCACGTTCCTAAAGAAAATGTGTGAAATATTAATAGTACAAAACCATGAAACTTGTTATTTTTTAATACCTGAAGAAATTACTCGAAAAGTTTCTTGCTACACAGTGTTTGCCTGACATTGAACTGCTTTTTGTTTTGTTTTTCATTTCTGATCTATACAGGTCCTTACACTAGCCTCATGATTTTATTAGCTGAACAACTTGCACCGAACTATTAAGTGACTCAGCTAGTATTTGTCACATGTGGTTAATCTTCCCTCTCATCATCTCTGATTTCCTTCTCCTTTCTTAAGTGTACAAACTGTTACACTTGTAGATAACTCCTGAAGAGGAAAGTGAGCTTGTCGCAGTGGGAGTTTGTTTCACAGTATTGTGAGAAAGCCATTTCCTCTGTATACTATGTTCACAGATTTCTTTTGAACTGCAGGTGTACCTGCTGCCCCTGCAATAGTTTTAGATTTTATGCATTAGATATGTATATTTGAACAGCCAGTTAATCAAAGCCATTTGATAAAAGTCCATAAATATTCTGATTCAATAAAATTTGATTCAACACTCATTCTAAGCATACACAATAAAAAAAAAGGAAAGAAATCACAGCTGCTTAAGTTTTCTAGTCTGGTTATCATGCAATTTAATCAAGCACATCTATTAATTAGGTCTGACCACAGTTTCTGTGCTTCAACTACTGACACATTGGAGAAGAACTTCTATGTATTAAAATCATTGTTATGCAAATACTTACCAAAAGGAAGTGCAAACACATTAGGGAGGGTTCGTGTACAGTAAAACATGAAATGAAACTGAGTAACAGTGATGAGACAGAAGACTGTCGATGTAGTTGCTCCAAACTGTTTTCTAACTTCTTTCTGCAACTTCCATAATGTGTAAATCACACTGAGCCCCAAGCTTCCTCGGACTATTAGAAGAATAAAAATGAGAAATGAATACCAGACAGATCACTGGCAAACAACCACATAACATAAAGTAATGGGAAGAAGTTATGAAAAATAACACTGAAGATATCACAACATAACCCACTTCAAAGAAAAACAAACAAACCCTAAATTTCCTCATTATTTGTCAATTTTAATCCACCTTTAACTTTCTGATACCTTTGCACAAAGGTCAATGCTTCTACACCCAAATTAAACGATATTTTCTGAAGCATATACAGAAGTACACGTGGGAATGTATTCTCTGAAGACACTTGCTTTTTCTACACCACCTGACACTTGTAGTGCAGACTTTCTCTGTGCTGTTAGGACCCCAAAAAGAGCACGAAACTTCTACGCTGGCTCTAAGTACCTACAGTTTGTAAATTCCCTCATTAAGGAAAAGAATATCACATTTTAACCTTTGACTCAAACACTGAATATTACAACAATGTCACCCATCAGCAGCAAAAATATCTCTATTCTTACGATTTAAAGTTCTCATACCTATCAGCTGGGAGTAAAACTTGGACATTCTTAGAACAGAAAGTACATATATAGCTGGGCTGGAAAGAGCAGCAATAAAAATTGGTCCAAGGAACGTTCTTGGAACAACTCCGGGAAATTCATGGTGGTCATACTGCAAAAGGGAAAACATAAAACAGGCAAACTGGAACCAAAGGGAAACTGGGATAAATCATAACAACACTGCATTTATCCTATTCATATAGCAGGGAATTGTGATCTTTAACATGTTCAAGAAAGAATACCTTCCTTCCAATTTACCTTATCCAAGTCCAGTTGGTGGTACACCACATCATGGATAGCTTGTAGGTTAAAGCTCTCCTCCACTTTTGTAAAAGGACAGACAGTTAAATGAACAAAGGCAACAATAATCAGCAGCAGCAATGGGAATGACCGTCCACTTGAGCTCCGCTTCTGTGCCATTTGGGGCTTGAAATTCACGTATATTCTATTAATATTGAAAAGAAAATTAAAAGAAAGTATAATAGCATGACATGGAGTGTACAAAAGGAAAAAGAGATTGATAATGCAAGGAAAAAGTACTACAGTTGTGTAAAAGTTTAAACAAAGGCTAATAAATCAAATAATACATCCAATTTTTCTTACATAGTCAATGAATCAAGTAGATAGCCAAAACCATATTCAGACAGCATTCATGCCACCTTCTATAAATGCAAAGACTTTAGTTTTCACCTAAAAACATTCTGACAACATGGATCCTACCTAAGAAAGTATTTCCCATTCTGTTCCTCACTACCACCATTGCCAAAAGGGCCATATCAATCATGTCTGTGTTTTGTGGAGAGACAGTTTTGTAATTTACCCTGACTTTAATAACGTATTTGATTTACATGTGATCTTTAGAACATACTCTCACTTGTATAGGAGACTGAAACTAGTGGGAGGAACCACAAGGATGAGAAATTGCTCAGCAACAGCACTATGATCTTCTGAGTTTGCCAGTGGCCAGGTCTAGAGTCGGGGAGTGAAGGACAAAATCACCTTGGGCATTGGCATTATGGCACAAAACAGTCTGAATCTCATCCTTCGCACTGCTATCCTGAAGGTAAAGGCATTTTTCTCTAGTGCTTAGTTTCACAACACTGCTGAGCCATTCTTATGGTTCTATTTATGATGTATTTTACCATGATAGTAAAATCATGCAGGTGATGCTAAATAACATAGAAGCACTGTCATGAGTAAACAGTTCATCTTTTCTGGTTTCAAACTGCAAACCAGTTTAAAAAAAACCTGCAAAGATATTTTCCATGATCATATCTAGCAAAAGCACTGTAATCTGTTCCATGTTCTTTTAAGTTTCCTACTTTTTCTAAGCTTACAATTTAATGAAGGACAAGATCTTGGTTATTGTTACTCCAGTCTCATAGAAACAAATTTTCAAATACAGCACCTTGAAGGTACAACTGGAGTTTTAGAGATATTTCCTCCCATGTTTTGGTCTAAATATGTCCAACAAACAGACGTAAGATATCTGGCATATTTGCTACGATCACTTAGCAACTGCCTCCTAGAGTTACCTTTTCTTGAATCAATGTTTGCCCTGCTCATTAGTGGAAACAAATAGTGAGCAAATGTTCCTTATTTTCACGGTTAACATAAATAAATGCTGGAATTCGTGTACTTCATGTAAATTCCAGGTCCCGCACTGACTGCATCTGTCTTTCTGATGATTACCGCTTTTACAGACTGTAACTGAAATTCTCGTCTTGGGCTCAAAGACAGTTATGTGGTAGGTCCTTACTATTTTTTGCTCATTTTGCAATGTTAAGAACCTAAATAAACCAAACATCCCAGGAAGCATGAAGTAGTCTTTATAACTTGTGCCTAGCATAACTTCTTCATGAGGACAGATAAAAATGGTTTAAAGGACAGAATCCTTTTTCCACATCAGTAATACAGAGGTACGGGACTGCCATCAGAAGCACTTCAAGAAGCGTATGGCAGAAATTAAGCCTCTTCACATGGCAATTTATCTGGTACAAATTCTTACAAAACAAGGAAGCTCTCTTGCTGAATTCTTCCAATAAAGAGAGAGGCATCTTATGTTTCTGGCCAAACTTACCTGAGAGCAAAATAGATACCAAAGGATCAACCTCCCACTGCACACAGCAACAAGAGCATTTGAGGAGCTTGTGTGTCATGTGAAGCATCATGCAATACACCAGCAAAGCAGTTAACTCCTAACTTGCAATTCACAATGTCTTAACATTTTCAGACATTTTAGGAGTCAATGAATTCTGATCAAAGGACTCAAGTGCCAAGGAGCAACATTTCCACCCTCCCCACCCACCCCTTATTAGTTGTGTGATAAAAAGACATTACCTTCACCTATAAATATTGCATTTATTATACTCTGGTCACTCTACAATACAGCTTGCTACAGATATCTTTAGCTGCTCACCACATAAATAATCAATACCCAACTTCCTAAATCACCAGAATGACAGTGAAACTGCATATCCCATAAACACAAGGCCTTTTTTTTTTTTAATCTTACTGATTCTAATTCCTCTGCATGTCTGAGAAAAGTAAGCTTGCCAGCATACTCACAGATTTTGAAGATAATTACATGCATTAGACACACTAAGGTTCCCTGAAGGGAAACACTCTAGAAGATAAAAAACAAACCACGAAGACAACACCTAGGTTTCTGAGATAAAGCGTAATAAATTCAATAGTCTTGTCAAGATAACATGCACTGTCAAAAAACGATGTTTGATTTATCAGGGCAGGTAGAAACTGAATTTGATATTTAAAATAAATATACTACATAAAAGCAAAATACTTGCAACTACAACTTGTATTTTTAAATGCGAAAAACACAGAAACAGACTTTGACTTAATAAAAATATTTTAATAATGAAGGTTAGAGGAATATTGTAAGCAAATACAGTTTTATCTATCATTAACATTGTAACAGCTTTAGAAGAACCTTCTTCAGATTTGTACAACATAGCCACAACTCCTTCCAGATGCCTATATCAAGACTGAATCA
>WAAB01006907.1:16874-44637 GCA_013389865.1 Piaya cayana
TTAATAAATTAATAATTAATACCCCTCTACCCAAATAAAAAAAATTCTAGTAAAACTTCTTTTCCCCTTAACACAAGATCTTTTTTTTTTTTTAATCTTACTGATTCTAATTCCTCTGCATGTCTGAGAAAAGTAAGCTTGCCAGCATACTCACAGATTTTGAAGATAATTACATGCATTAGACACACTAAGGTTCCCTGAAGGGAAACACTCTAGAAGATAAAAAACAAACCACGAAGACAACACCTAGGTTTCTGAGATAAAGCGTAATAAATTCAATAGTCTTGTCAAGATAACATGCACTGTCAAAAAACGATGTTTGATTTATCAGGGCAGGTAGAAACTGAATTTGATATTTAAAATAAATATACTACATAAAAGCAAAATACTTGCAACTACAACTTGTATTTTTAAATGCGAAAAACACAGAAACAGACTTTGACTTAATAAAAATATTTTAATAATGAAGGTTAGAGGAATATTGTAAGCAAATACAGTTTTATCTATCATTAACATTGTAACAGCTTTAGAAGAACCTTCTTCAGATTTGTACAACATAGCCACAACTCCTTCCAGATGCCTATATCAAGACTGAATCACAGAAAAGCTGAGATATATAAAAATCATTCCTTGTTGAGATTAAACTGAGTGAAAATTGTTTTCTTGCATTCAAAAAAGGGTCAGACACTTCCATAAAAAATGGCTTGTTCTTTTTCTGTACTTTTTCTGTGCAAGTGTCATTAGTTCCAGTAATGGACATTATACCCTTCCCATGAAAAATCCACCACATTTAGCTCACTTACACTTTCCAGACACTCTTCAGTTACAGACTGGCAGCCAAACTGCATGTTCAATCTGCCTACAGAGACTGTATTTTACTCTCTTACAAGTTCCATACAGAAACATCTAAGTGGAATCACCAAGATCATCCCACCCCAAGGTCCTCCCTCTTTGGCTTGGTCTAACTTTGCTAAAACCCATGTTGCATTATCTTCAATTTTCATGGTTTTGGATTTTTTTTTTCCTGTGCTTTAACAGCTCTTCCAACTTTACTCTAAAGCTAACTACTGAATGAGGTCAGATTTAAACCTTGTACTTGCTAGAATTGCTTTTTCCTCTTTTCTAAGAGGCAAAACTACAGTTGCTATCCTTACACATATTTCCTCACTAGTCTGGTGACCAGCTACAACATAAAAGTCAAAGAAGAGAAAGTTGAGGCAGGAAACAAAGCCTGGGACAGCACCAGCCATAAAGGATACAACAAAGGTATATAGACAATGTCACTGCTCCAATTGGTGAAAAAAACACACAGAATGCTCCTGACTGAAAAAAACCCCAAAACCCAAAAGCCAAAGTAACCCGCTCCCCTTGCGACTCCTTAGCTGGCCTGCTGCCCCACCACTTTGTGAGCACCCTGTCCACCCCAAAAGCAGTGGTCTTACTGATACCAAAAACGCTGAGAAATCAATTCTCTTGAGATTCATTTTGGGGTTCTAGAAAGCGAGCAGCATTTGTCAGGCCTGGGCAATGTGAGCAACTGATCTCCCTCGGTGACGTGCAATGAGACAAGAGCTGGTTACAGAATGCATTTCACACGTACATGCGTATGTACATATTTTCCTAGAAATCTTATGTATATTTTATTACTTTCCAAGGACTAATTTTAGTGTTACTATGAACTTCATAACAGTCAAAACTCTTGCTAATTTGGAACCTTGGAGCCAGCGTTATGCTTGGCCTTGTACAGAGAGAGGTGGTTACAGAAGAGATGTCTGCTCAGCACAGATCATGCCTCACACAAGATGCTATCATCTTGTGATGATAGGACGAGAGGGAAAGGAAATGATCTGAAAGGGAGAAGATTTGGAGTAGACATAAGGACTTCATGACGAGGGCGGTGAGACACTGGCCCAGGTTGCCCAGGGAAGCTGTGGCTGCTCCATCCCTGGAAATGTTCAAGGCCAGGTTGGATGGGGCCTTGAGCAGCCTGGTCTGGTGGGAGGCACCCTGCCCATGGCAGGGGCGTTGGAACTAGATTATCTTTGAAGTCCCTCCAACACAGCCCATTCTATGATTCTGACCAACGTCTGGAAAAACGCTGTCTGAAAGAAAATATGCCATCACAGGAACATGCCGTCTAGCTTTCAACCCAGACGAAAGTTAACTCTATTTCAGCTCTAATAAGAAACATTCCACTTTGCGTAACAGCACCTACTTCTCGCGTCCCCCCTACTCCGAGCCGCGGCTACGGGAGGTGTCGCGCCGCCCCCGCCACCCCCGAAGCCTCAGGGCCACGGGGCCGGTTTGGCGTCACCGGGCGCTGCGGGACGAGCCCCGCGGCCGCCGCCCCCGCCCGCCCCGGGTCCCGCCGCACTCACCGCCCGCGCGCCCACGTGTCCGCCCCGCAGAGGGCGCCGGAGGAGAGGCGGGGAGGGCCGGCGGCGCGAGCCCCGCCACCACGTGACCGCCTCCCGGCCCGCCATGTCGAGTGAGGGCAAAGCGCGCGCCCGGCAGCGAAAGGGGCTCCGAGGCGGCCGGCGGGCGGGTCCGACGGCCTCGCGGAACTGGCGCCTGCCCGCTCTCACCATGGCGGCGGCCCCGCTTCCCCCGCCGCGGCCCCAAGCTCGGCGCCCCGCGCGCGCGGCGTGGNNNNAATGGAGCCGGCGGGCGCGGGGCGGGGCCGAGGCGCGCTCGGTGCGGCGGCCGCGCTGCCCTCGCTATGGGGCCCGGCCCCGCGTGGCGCCTGGCGCTCTGCGCCGCGGTGCTGCTGCAGCTGCCCGGCCCGGGCCTCGCCGAACGGCGGCGTGGGGCCTGCTCCACCTGCCGCGGCATCGTGGACAGGTTCAACCAGGTAGGCGGCGGGGGGCGGGAGCGCAGCAGGCACGCAGGGCTCCGCCGCCTTGACTGCCAAAAGCGGGCCGGGTTTCCGGAGCGACCCCCGGAATCCTGCGTCAGGGTAAACTCAGCCCAGCGAGGGGTTTGGTGCGCTTCGGACTTGCGCTGTGTGCGAGCTCACTGCGTCACTTTAGCTGTGGAAATGGCTTGCGGGGTATCGCTTGATGGGCATCGGCTGCGGCTCGGAGGTTATGTTGGTCACAATAAATTATCCTGCCCTGTGATTGTGTGTTTAAGTTACGCCATGTTGAAGATGAGGCTAAGAACGATCAAAACTGAACGAATTAGAGTCATAGAATCCCTAGATTGGAAAAGACCTCGCCGAGTCCAACCGTTCCTCGAGAGGCTCAGTTCAACTGGTTACTGAAGTTCCTGAGAACTTAAAGGCGTGTAAAGTTTCATACCTGTATGTCTCTGTATGTAAATGCAGTTTGTAACAAGGCCCTTATGTGTTACGAAGATTGATTCAAGTTATTTTATAACCTACGCTTTCTCCCTTTTCAGTAGTTGTTTCTTTCACTTAATAATTTGATTGGCTGCTTCAGAGCTTTAATCAAGTTTCTTCGTGGTGCTTTTCACTGTTTTCATATAAACATTTATAATTTCCCTTAATTTTTCTTTAAAATAAGTCCTACGAAACTTAGATTCTTTTGGTACTTTTCATTTGTAGGGATTAGCAGATACAGCTAAAAAGAACTTTGGTGGTGGGAACACTGCTTGGGAAGAGAAGACGCTGTCAAAGTATGAGTCTAGGTAAGCTGTCTCAGTACTTCCCATATGGTTACATTTCATGTCCACTGTGCATAATGTCACCGTATGGATGTTTGTCTGGAACTTAAACATTGAATGGTGCAGCTAACATTTCCTGCGTCCAAGTTTTAAATTCTTATGGATTAAAATGTAATATTACACTGTAAAGATAACGGTAGAGACTCCTTGTTGAAGCCTTTATTTGTCTTTTGGAAACAACAGAAATTAATACTTTAGTAATTTTCATTCTATTAATCCATTGAACTACTGAAATAATGATCTGCAGTAATGGTCAGTTGTTAACTGATAATCCATACGAGGAGTGGAGTACTGCAATACTTGTTTTAGAATTAAAGCAGCTTCTCCTCCTTGGACTTGTCACTATTTCAGTGCCAAACAGAAAACTAGAAGATGTGCAGATTATTGTACTGTTTTGTATATATGTTTGATTACTGAGCAGAGGGATATCTTTCTTCCGAATTTGAAATTCACTTTTTAATTTCAGAGCATTGAGATGTAAGAGTGGGGTTTCTGAACCGCCTTTACTGTGAGCTTCATGGGCTTGTATGAAACATTAACAATACATTAAATTTATTTTGAATTTGGGAGAAAAATGCTGCTCTCAAAGTTTTCTGGGAAACTAAAAATCTATCAGACTCAGTCTGCAGATAGAATAAATGTAAGCAAGCCGTAGCGGTTCTTGTGGTCATCATAAATTTTTTTGGTTGAAATAATGTTGATTGTTTATTCTGGTATTTGCTTTGTTTTGGACCTATTCAAAACACACCATAAACTGATAAAGTGTTCTAGGCTGAACTCTAGTTTCTCTATCATTTCTTGAGTGGTGTCAAGTGTTTAATTTAAACTTATGATTTTCCTTCTCTGCTTGTAGTGAAATTCGTCTCGTAGAGATCATAGAGAATCTGTGTGACAGTAGTAACTTTGAATGTAACAACATGGTAGAAGAGCATGAAGAACATATAGAGAAATGGTGGTTCAAACTGTAAGTGTGTGTATATATATATGTATGTATATATTTGTGTGATGATCTTTGTATAGATAAGTTATTTGAGAGGATGAACTGCTAATGTTAAATCTTATGCCTGAAAAATAGCAGCATGTGTAATTCTTCATTAATAGTAGTGTAGTTTAAAAGGTAAATTCATCTCAAGTCGGAGGACTTACAGAAATTGTTCCTGAAATAAGATTGTCTCTAGAACAGAAAAACAGGTTTCCTATCTGTCACGTGCAATAAATTTCTTTGCTGCTTTGTGGAGGTTCAGTTGTGCAAGTTGATTTCTAAAGAATCCTTGTTCGTTTTATTGATAAATGAATGTCTTTCATATACAGAAAGAAGAAGTATCCCGATTTGTTTAAGTGGTTTTGTATAGAAACAATAGAAGTTTGCTGCCCTGCTGGAACTTATGGACCAGAATGCCTAGGTAATTTTTCTTTTGAAAAATACAGTAGCAGATATGGTTCTTTTACTTGTTGGTTTTCAATTTTTCATACTAGAGACAAATACATAAAGTATGATAGTTCATGTGAGACACCAGCTTCTCTGTAATATCACAGAATCACTAGGTTGGGAAAGACCTACAGAATCATTGAGTCCAACTACTAAACCATAACCTTCATCACGTCATCCACCTGTCTTTTAAATATCTCCAGGGATGGGGACTCAATCACCTCCCTCGGCAGCCTGATCCAGTGCCCAGTGACCCTTTCCATGAAAAATTTTTTTCTGATGTTCAGCCTACATCTCCCCTGGCAGAGCTTGAGACCATTTCCTCTTGTCCTGTCCCTTGTCATTTGGGAGAAGAGGCCAGCTCCCTCCTCTCTACAGCCTCTTTTCAGGTAGTTGTAGAGAGCGATAAGGTCAACCCTCATCTTTCTCTTCTCAAGGCTAAACAACACTCATTCCCTCAGTTGCTCCTCATGAGACTTGTTCTCTAGCCCCTTCACCAGCTTCATTACTCTTCTCTGGACTCACTCGAAAGCCTCAACATCCTTGTGGCAAGGGGCCCAGAACTGAGCACAGTAGATTTTGGAAATTCTATCCTGTTTAGTGTGACTACTTTTATATTTTTTACTCGGTAGGGACTTCAAGTGCTTGTGGCTGAGAAAAGGAAGTTATTTCCTTTAACATCTGATTTAAATGGGGTTTTTTTGATCCCTTTTAGCTTGTCGTGGTGGATCGGAAAGACCTTGTCATGGAAATGGCCGCTGTGATGGTGACGGGACCCGAGGCGGAGATGGCTCATGTAGCTGTAACAAGGAGTATGCAGGAGAATTTTGTTTGGAATGCTCAAGTGGTTACTTCAGTACCTTGAGAAATGAGACACATTCTGTTTGTACAGGTAACAAAAGTCTTTGACAGATGCTTAGATCTTTGTCTTCCTTCTTCAGTTTTTGTAAACAAAACTAGAGACAATTTAAACTGACAAATATTTTAAAAAAAAAATTACAGTTTGGTCATTCAGCTTTATCCAGTCTGACTTGACAGTCAGTTTTGTGGAATTCTAAGGTTTTGCTAAGTCGTCCTTCCAGACTGCCCTTGATTTTTTTAAAATTATTTTTATTCTGCTTTACATTAAGAAGCAGGCTCAATCAATGTCATGAAGGAGGCAGGAGGCCTCCCATATCGCCCTTATGTGCTGAATACTGTATGAAAGTCTTGAGCTGAAATTGCTCCCTAGTGGAGCAATGTATTTTTGTAAATGTCTCCATAAAGTCAGGATTTAATCTTGTGAATGGGAGGATCAACCTACTAAAGTATGATAGCTGCCAGTGAATCTTAAGTAAGGTTTTCTTTGAGAATTTGAGTGCCCAGACTTGTTTTGGAATCTCTCAGCAAATCTCAGATTGTAGTTTTCTCTTACCTCAGCCTGCCATACTGCCTGTAAAACTTGTACTGGTTCAAGTAATAAAGACTGCCAAGACTGTAAAGAAGGCTGGATTAAAAATGAAGAAGCGGCTTGTGTGGGTGAGTAATGCTCAACTCCAAACAGGTTTTGTAGCAGTGTTGACTACTGAGATCAGGTGTCATCATGTTGAGTTTTATTTTGTTTTATGGAAGTGTTCTGTCAGTTTAGATTTTTATAATGTGTAGTCTCATTTCACACTGCAGGAAAGCAACATTTCCTCCCCACTGATTGCCTGATTTTGTCAAGCCATTGTATCTTTTTAGTTTGGTGAAATATGGATAGCAGCAAGTGGAGTATTTCCTTTAAGGCATGGGGTTTATCTTTGAATGCTAAAGACCACCCTGTTCTTTATTTAAACTATTTTGTCAATTACTGAAAGGTTCCTGTCAGCTCATCTACGTATCTTGTAATAATTGCACTAATGTCTTCACATTACTGTATGTTTATAAATACTCAACTCTTACGGAGTTCAAACGTTTAACTAAAGGCCAGGCATACTAACTTTTCCTGTTGCTGGAGAGAAATGCAAAAGACATCAAGCTCCGTGCTTCCTTATATCTCTTACCTATTTCTAGCTTAGTGCTTCTTTTGATTTCTGAGGTGATTTATATGATTCAGTGCTAGGTCCAGCCCTGTTCAATGTCTTCATCAATGACCTGGATGAAGGCATTGAGTGCACCCTTAGTAAGTTTGCAGATGACACTAAGCTGGGTGGAAGTGTCGATCTGCTGGAGGGTAGGAAGGCCCTGCAAAGGGATCTGGACAGACTGGACCGCTGGGCAGAGTCCAATGGGATGAGGTTTAACACNGACCTGATCAAGTGGGTCCAGAGGAGGGCCATGAAGGTGAACAGGGAGCATTCAGCACTTCCCATATGAAGACAGCCTGAGACAGCTGGACTTCTTTGCCTAGAGAAGAGAAGGCTCTGGGAAGACCTCACAGCAACCTTCCAGTACCTGAATTGGCGGCCTACAGGAGAGACGAGGAGGGACTCTTTATCAGGGAGTGTAGTGATAGGACAAGGGGTAAGGGTTTTAAGCTGAAAGAGGGTAGATTTATTTTAGATAGAATTTCTACACTGTGAGGGTGGTGAGGCACTGGAACCCTGAAAGTGTTCAAGGCCAGGCTGGTTGGGGCTTTAAGCAGCCTGATCCAGTGGATGGTGTCACTGCCCCTGGCAGGGGGTTGGAACTAAATAATCTTAAAGGTCGCTTCTAACCCAAACTATNGTCCTGAGGGACATGGTTTAGTGTTTTGTGGGAGTGGTTGGACTCGATGATCCAGTGGGTCTCTTCCAACCCGGTGATTCTGTGAAAAACCCAAATACCAAAAATATTTCCTTGCAGGAATGTACAAGGGGGAGAGTAACATATTCTGTTTAACTGGTTGACTTTTACAAGTTAGAGACCTTTAACAAAATGTCTTGAAAGAATATCTTAGAAATTATGTGAGCACTGCTTCTTGTTAGAAGTGCTAATGACAGACGGGGCTTGAAGTACACCTCCTGTGACACATGCTTAGACAAGGGTTGAGTACTCCAAGAGCGTTCATAAGATGCTCCAGTATTGTCTTCTGTACAACTGGAGTTTTTTTCCCCAAGTGGTCATTGCAACTGATCAAGGATAAATTGAGAAATCGTAAGGAGTGATGTCTGCAGCAACAGGATGAAAGAGACAGCAAGGGGACTGAAATAGCCTTTCTCTACCCAAATTTTTTAGGTTTGAGTACTCTTGTGCCTTTTCCTTGAAATCGCAAGGCTGGCATATCTTAACTTCCCATGTAGAACTGGTTTTCAGCTTCACTGGTCCTAACCATAACTTGGCTTTTTCCAGTTTGCTTTGTGTAGAAAACTAAATGATGTGTGTGTGTGTGCACGCATTTGGTTTTTTAATACTTTAAGAAGTTGCATAACTTGGTAATGCAGGAGTAGAGAAATCAACGGTATTCCAGAAGAGTAGGCTCTCTGCTTATTTGTTACACTATTTGCATCAAAAGCATGATTTGAAAATGACAAGGATGGCAACTATTCTGAAAGTTTTATTTGATCTGAGCTCTTGAATTCCTGATGTGTTAGTTACTATGATCACACAAAGTCTTCACAGGATAGTGGGGGTTTTTTTGGTAATGCAAATCTTATGCCTAAGGAAACAGTATATGTTAGCATGTTACTTTTACCTCTAGCATGTTTCATATCTGATTCTAAACTCTTAACAATTACTGTCAGGATAGTTAGTTTAAATCGTAGCTCCTGTGGACCACTTCTTGCAAGATCTCAAAGCATATTTTTCAAGTAACAATCTAGCTATTAATCATGACTGCTATTTTGAGTAACGTCGCTTTTTATCTTTCAGATTTAGATGAGTGTGCTACTTCTCCTTGTAAAGATCACCAGTATTGTTTGAATACAGATGGATCTTTCTCATGCAAAGGTTTTTTTCTTTAATCTGTTTTTGTACTTTATTGTCTGGAATCCTAATCTAGTGCTAGTTAATACTAGGAAGGGCGTGGTACCAGGCACTTGGTACAATGTGGTCTGGTTCTGGCTGGGCACAGGAAGGTTGAGGGTTTAGACCAATTGTATGAGGAAAGCAAGAGGCTTCTGGTTATTTCTGCATTGCTCTGGTGAGAGCTTACCTGGAGTACTGTGTTCAGCTCTGGACCCCCAGCATTAGAAGGATGTGGACCTGATCAAGTGGGTCCAGAGGAGGGCCATGAAGGTGAACAGGGAGCATTCAGCACTTCCCATATGAAGACAGCCTGAGACAGCTGGACTTCTTTGCCTAGAGAAGAGAAGGCTCTGGGAAGACCTCACAGCAACCTTCCAGTACCTGAATTGGCGGCCTACAGGAGAGACGAGGAGGGACTCTTTATCAGGGAGTGTAGTGATAGGACAAGGGGTAAGGGTTTTAAGCTGAAAGAGGGTAGATTTATTTTAGATAGAATTTCTACACTGTGAGGGTGGTGAGGCACTGGAACCCTGAAAGTGTTCAAGGCCAGGCTGGTTGGGGCTTTAAGCAGCCTGATCCAGTGGATGGTGTCACTGCCCCTGGCAGGGGGTTGGAACTAAATAATCTTAAAGGTCGCTTCTAACCCAAACTATTCTGTGATTCTATAATTTCTTGTGTGGGTAAGCGGAGTGACTTTAAGGGTGGTACTTTAAACCACAGATATGTGAATTTTTATATTTAAAACATTTTATCTTTAGCATGTGATGCCAGCTGCATAGATTGCACAGGGGAAGGTCCTGACAAGTGTAAGACCTGTGCGTCTGGCTACATAAAAGAAGATGAAAAGTGTACAGGTTGGTAAGTTTAGCTTTACATGGTAGAACACCAATTAGCTCACTCTTGATTAGCTACATGTAAGAGCTGTTGAGGACATTTGCATTTACTTCAGTTTTCAAGCCTAACAAAATGAACTCGGTTGTTCTGGTATTAGCAGCAAAGATTTCCTTTATAATTTCCTTTTTATTATTCAGCTAATTTCCATGACAAAGCTTAAAGTTGAAACACCCCTCCAAAAGGAACAAAGTATTTTATAGTGAGTACAGGAAACAAATACTTGAGTCTCTTGTTAGTTATCTACCATTTCTTTAGAAGTGTGCATCTGTATTCATTTTGTAATAGAAGAGCAGGAACACAATGTGTTACCTTTCTATTAATCCATTAATGTCCAAGTTCAAATTAAATTTATTCATCATGATTTATAACATATGAGATGGTAGTGAAAAGAGTGAGAATAAAGTTTCTTCATGGGAAAGAGCAGCAGGTACACACGATCTTAAATCGCTGTTAACTGTGATGATGTATTATAGGATATACAGGCTTCCTTCTCTTCGTTTCCTTGTATTTTGATGGCATCAATTGAAAAAGGCTATGGGAAATCTTCAGTATGTTAAGGCAAATACCATTGCTTAATTCATTTCCCCACAAAAGGGTCTGCAAAACATTAGAACACCCAGTACTACCTGAATAAATTTGAAACACAGACTAAATAATGAAGGAACAACATTATCTTAATGGAAGTTAAGTCCCTGGCAGCAGTGTTCTGCTCCTTAGTGTTTTTTGAATTTGAATAGAATTTTGTTTATGACTGAGTACAAGTAAGTTTTATAACAAAATAACATCAGTTGACTCTTTCCGTATCCTGTTTTTAGATATAGATGAATGTAACCTTCCTGAAAAGGTCTGCCTGAAAGAAAATCAAGACTGTGTTAATACTTCAGGTAGTTACAAGTGTGTATGTTCAGAAGGGTTTGAAGATACAGATGGAATATGTGTCCAAACTGTAAAACCAGGTAAGTGGCTCTTAATGACAGATCTTTTTAAAATATGCTACGTAGACAAGTTGGAGGTGTATTTCTGTCTAAGGTTCTAGTCACTCGCAAACTCTTCTGTATAATTTCTCATCTTCCTACAGCTGTAGTTTGTATAAAGGGGTTTGTTGTGTAGGCTGCATTCTGACATGCATGTGTTCTTCCTTGAAGACAGTGGATTTTTAAAATGTCCTGTTCTGGTGTTGATATTTTATTTTTTTTGCTTAACTCAGGGTTGTGTTTTTAAGGACAGACACTTAAGGGGCTCATTACATGATGTGAACTGGCAAATTACCGCTTTAGCGTTAATTATAAGTCTTAGGTGTTTATCTGATAGTATGTAAGCTGCTTCAACTCACTGAAATGTAGAAAATTAAACAGAGTTCATTTTGATGGATGAGCAAACTGAATTTGTTTATTTTATGATCACAGAAGTGCCAGGGCTAGTGTGAAGGTGAATATGCAGAAGACATCTGTTCTTCAGTAGCTGGGAACTGTTTAGCTTGACTTAAACTGTACCTTCAGTCAAGACATTCAAGTGTAATATGCTCTAGGATACGTGACACATTATGGACAGAGTTACATTCATTAGTGTTTCATTACTCCATCTATGCTTTTTTTTAAGATTCCAAAGTGAAAAACAGGTTTATTTTGCAATAAAGGTTGTAGGGGAATAGGTGAGAGACTCAATTTCATACCTCTGTTTTTCTTTCTACTTCTTAACTTTGACTTTTTTTTTAATCTGTCCTTGACTGCTTTTTCATCTTGTGCTAGTAAGTTATAAAGATATGTGTAATATTACTATTCATGTTCAGCCGTTTTGCTCTCAGCACTTGCTGTTATTAGGCCTTTAAAAACAGTTATGTACTTCTCTACAGATACTCAGGGAATCAGTTACAATGTTTTTTTTTAATGTGACTTGACATGTTATGAGAATAAAAGCAAGATCAAGTTAACAAATTAAATTAGCTTTTTTTCTTAGATTAATGCTTTTATCAGTGTAATAAATTTGCACTGTTTTGTTAAAGGCTGTTTTAACATATGAACTAAACAGTTTGCACTATAGAGAATGATTTTGAGTAATACTTGCTTTTTATTTTCAAATACTAGAATTTCTTCTGACAGGTCATGTGGAAAGGAAGAAGTTCACTCTGAATAGCTGAAAACAGAGACTTAAAATAGAAAAAGCTGTGCTGCTTTTATCTTCCGCTACTAATATCAGGCCAATTTATTTTGAATGTTTTGTTCTAGCTGAAAAAAACAGTAAGCTTAAACTAGGAGGATGGTGAAATGAGTTCTTCCTATATGGCTTTATTGTTTCACTGATCTTGATAATATGTTGATTGTGTTTATCTTTAAAAATTCCAAATGTGAGAAAATACATAGTATAATTATTAAAACATTTGTATTCTAATTACGATACTTCATTTCACAGGAGAGGCAGTAGAGAGTGAAACAACTGAGCCTTCACCTACTGGACATGATGACTTATGATACGCATTTGAAACCAAAAGACATTCCTGTCAAAAGTTTTAAATTATTGGACTAAGCCTCTGGTAGTGGACATACTGTGGAAATGGAGGAAATACCCAGGTTTTCATTAAGATTTTTTTTTTTAAATGGTGATAAACTACTCTTTAAGCTGCATTTCTTTATTCTTAAATGCCACTTTTTATATAATTCTTCAAGAACAAAGCTCTAGATGGATTAGTATAAAATTTGAATCAACATAACATTTTACCCAGCAATTGTAAACAATTTGCAGGTTTCTCATTCTAGTGCCTACTGAAAACTGTAATCATTTGGAAGGATATAGTTACACTTCATAATTCAAGAAAAAATCAGACTGGAGTTTGGCGATTCTTGACATGAGAAATATTTCAATATTTCTGTAACTGAAATACAATTTTTAGAAATTGTCACTTCCTTAAAATAGAATGCCTAATACTGCATTCAATAAAAGGTTATTTTGTTGGAATGTGCCTTAAAATTTTTTTAAGATGTTAATACCTTGCTGTTCTGTCATGTCTATTTTTCAGTTAGGCAATGAAAAAAAGCAACCAACCAACCCAACAAAACCAAAATCATAGAACCTTGTAACCAATGTATTGTAGTTCAGTGCTGAATTCCAGCCCTCAGTTTTGCTGGAGTGGGGTGGTGGTGGGAAACCAAGCACCTTTACCCCCCCTCCCCACTTCTAAAGGAAGAATTATGTTAAACGTAAACTTTCAAAGGTGGGTAGACAAGTCTTTCTTCCAGATACTTACATTAAATATTTCATACAGTAATAAAAAGTAAGTTTGGCTAACACCTGCACTCAGTGGGTCATAGTTGTTATACAAGTAAAAGAGTATAGCTTAGGCCTGGCTAAGAAGTAGTTATAAACAGTACCCCTGATTCAAGTGGAAATAAAAAGGGTATGAATAGGATGGGCCTGACAAGAAGTGAAGGCCAAACACCTGTATGCTCCTGATGACTTCTTTGCTCAGACTAAGGCACAGTTCAGTTTGTGAACTGTGCATGGTAGGATTTAGAGGTGCATTAGACGTTTATGTGAATATTGTGCAAAAAAGGATTCTGTTGGACTGTTGTGTTAAAGGCTGTCTAAGCTGATCTTGTGTGCTGTAGTTTAATTAACCAACAATATTAAAAGTATCTGTAACGGTTTATTTTCCTTCAACTGTTATAATGAAATGTTTCATGATTTGACAGTCTGAAAATGAAAACGTTAGTGCTTTCTCAGGTGTAATTGCCAGAGGTAGGCCTGTATGCCACAAAGGTTCCCAGTTGTTGGGTTTGTTTTTAATAAGTGCTGAAGTAAAAGGAGGAAAAAAACAGGCAATTTGGGGAGCACCAGGTATACAACTCAGGTGTCTGTAGTGTTTTTTTTAGTACAGGTGTAGCCACTCTACGTGGCCTTAAGGATCTTACAGGAGTACAGCTTGTCTTTGCTCATTGACACTTAACTCTCAAGTGTTCCAGATGATGGTCAAAGTATGGCAGAGGAAATGGGTCATCACACACGATCAGTTTGATCCAAGTGAGCAGTTTATTCAGAGTCCATAACAGATTTTTATACCTAACTCAGTTAATACAGGCTATTGTTTAGCAAGTTGGTTGGACAATTCTCCTTTAGCCACAAGCAGTCATTAGTTACATACACTATTATACTTTCCCATGAGAAACAGCTATGTGAGCATTCTGACTTACCAATCGATAGACTACAAAGTAACAACTCCAGGACTACCGAAAGTTACCCCTGAGAAACAAGAGGAGTAGTAAGGCAGAATAACTCCCTAATGTTACAAAGAGGAACCTTGAGCCTGTGTATTCCTGGTGTATGTGCAAACCTGTACATGCAAAGCTGTGAGGCCTTATGCTAAGGTGCCTTTATTTCATTTAGCGTATGCTGCTCAGTGCTTGTGATGCTCATTAAATGACCTCTGGTGTGTAACCACCCATCAAAAGTAGTCCTTGTTATTAGTAACATGGAATATCTGTTTAGAAACTACCACCTACTTGTACGTAATAGAATTGTCTCTCCTCAACATTCTCTTCTATTAATTTTCAAGCCTGAAATAGTGCTTCTTATGAAGAAGATCTTGCTATTCGAAGTTCCCTTCAAGAAATTCGGGACCCTGGTGGGGGATACCTGAAGAAATTTGTAACTGCATTATGGAAGCATTTACTTTCCATTCCACCGCTATTCAAGGTGAACCTTGAACTTCTAGATTCACAGCTCTTGTTTTGTAAACTTCATACTGTGTGGTATCAAACTAATACAGCATCCCTTTTGCCAGCTGGTCTTGCTCCTTTAGAGTTTCTTGACCTAAGACAAAGTCTTTTTGTAGTAGGAAATACACTATTCAGTACCACCTAGGCACTTTAAAGGACAGAGTTCTCTGATATGTCATAGCTGGACTCAACAGAAGGATCAGGAACAAGCAAGCCTGCAGACCTGCATGTTTCAATTAAAGCTCTAAACAAGGCCAGAAAAACAGTCTCAAGTATGCAGCATGTATACCACTATCGTCCTGCAGTGTGTGAACTTGGGAATCTAACTATGTGCTGAAATGTCTTCAACTGAGCATTGGGACTATAATATTTAATGTATTCTTTGGTGTGAATTCCCAATATGTCTATCATAGACACTGAGTTCTCTGCAAAGATAATACCATCTATTCATAAACAGGGTAAAACAAGTCTGCTTCACTGAATAACTGGATGATTTAGGTAATTTAGGAAGTCTGAGATCATCTGAAAGTATTCGAATCACTATTTTCTGTCTCAGGAGGGAAGACAAAGTCCATTAGTTACAGAAAAGATCAGGACACAGGTCACTGTAAAATATAACAGGATATGTTGTAGACACAACACTATTTTTCTTTCTGTGGTTCATAAGAACTCATCATATGTTGTCCTAGTGTGTATGGGAGAGATGCTTTTCAAGCATGTAGTTGTCATAGTACAAGTTGATAAAGCACTAAGAGTTGTGAAAATTACCAAATTGTGTTTTGAATTTTAAGGTGTCAGTGTATACAGCATTATGTGTCTACATTAAGACAATTCACCCTGAGAAACAGGATACGCCCTGCCCTTCAAGTTGCTATCAGACCATTCTTAGTACAATAAACAATTAGGCATACAAATAATTCAAGCTTGTCTTAACAAATGGCTAATTGAAAAGAATAAGTGAGGAGGGAATAAAAACCTTTAAGATACCACAAACAGTACTGGATCAGTATCATAGCAATATGAAAGACAGTTCTTCATGGTGGTCCTATCGGAGTTTCTCATACCCCTCTGTTTCTTCTGTCTTTCACTGTGCCCTGTGTTATATTTTATCTGTTTGAAGGGAAAATTCTGAGGTTATTGAAAGCAACTGTCTGGGGTTTTTTCCTTTTTTTTTTTTTTTTTCCCCCCTCTTCCCTTCTTTGGATGAAAATTGACTTTTCTTCATCTTTTTCAACAACTTTATAACATGTCAAATGTTCTCATTTCAGTTCCAGTGTTAATCTAAATATGATCTGTGGATAGTGCTTAAATATGTTTGCAAGGATCTTGTGTTTTCTTTCTCAGATTACTCTTAGGATTATATTTTAAAGTATGCTAATGTAGTAGTCTTTTTCTTGTAGTAATATATTAGACTTTCCTTTAAAGTACCTTTGAAGGTGTGTTTCTGTTGCATTAGATCTCTCTCTGTAGCCCTTTTGTCTTGATTTAAACTTTTTTTTTCCCCAAAAAAAAAATAAACCCAAGTTAATACTTCCTCTTACTGGACTGGAATATTAAAACTTAATTTCTAGTCACCTGATTGTTCTTTGTGGCACACATAGCTGTATGTAAAATAGTTGAGGTAACAGGCATGTCCTTATTACCTTGTCTTTAATGAATTTCTTGGGGGCAAGTTGCTGTTAGCCCTATTGAATCTATACCTCTTAAACCAAATTCAGGGAGGCAGAGGAATCTCCTGGGGTGATATGCTGGGAGGTAAGAGACCTAGACTTGGATATAATTCTTCTGCTTTCTGAGAGTGCTCTAACCAGCAGGTTAACTTGACAACTAGATGGGCCACTAAATCTGGGCCACACATCAAAAGAAAAGACTGAGGTCATACAAGTTTGTGTGTTCTTTTGTTGGGGGTGGTTGGTTTTTGTTTTCTTGGTTTGGTTTTTTTTGTTTGGTTTGGTTTGATTTGGGGTTTTTTAAGAAAATATTTTCCTCCAGGTGTCTTCTCTGTTCCAGACATTGCCACAGACCTGGCCACCTCACAGACAAATCTTACCAGTAAAGACCAGAGCAAGAAGGCATTGAATGTATTGGCCTTTTCTGTGTCGTTTGTCACCTGATCCCTGGCCCACAGCATGGGCTTGTGTTTTCTGTCATCTTTCATTTCCTGCAGACCTTCCTCTAGCAGCCCTTGATGCTCTTCAAAGCCTTTAACAGTTCCACTCCTGGTGGGCTTTGGCTTTCTTGACTCCATCCATCCCTTCATGATAAGACAGTGTCTTTGTATTCCTCCCATGTCACTTGCCCCTATTTCCACCTTGTATGTTCCTTTGTACATCTTGAGTTTAGTCAGGAGCAAATTGTTCATTCACATCAGCTTCCTGCCTTCTTTGCTTGATTTTCCCACACATCAGAATTGAAAAAGGCAATTGCTTAAAATTGTCCAACTCTTCTGGAACCTTCTGTCTGCCTAAGAGGGTCTACTCTCCTGACAGCAAGAGTTACGATCCTGTTACTGCTTTGATGACAAAATGATATTTAATTACACTGGTATTTGTTTTACTGCTGAGGTAAAAATATTCTTTCTCTACATAGTGATGATCTTTGTTGAATTTGGCCCTCTTAATAATTTAGCCTTTGTCAATAGGGAAACCGTAGGCTCTTCAGGGCTGACTGTTCTCTTTTTGGTTTGCTTTTGTTAAATAGAGTCATGCCCTAATCCTTGCCCATTTCCCAATATGCATCAAAGCATTTGATACATAGGATCTACATCTACTACTGCATCCACTAGTGCAGAAACTGCTTGAATAGTATCTGGAAAGTTGTGTAGCTAGGAGAAATGTTCTGCTAAATTCTTCTGTATTCAGAGGGCCCAGTAAATCTGGGAGGGGGGAAAGCAAAAAAAGTTGTTTCATTCTAGCTGTAAGATGAGTGCTCAGGTTAAGCTTCTTAATGTTGGGACAATTGTCTTTAAATATGTCTCAGTATTTCTAAGTATATTTGAGAAACTGTTATGGATACTTTGGTACTTCATATTTTACATATCTACAGTGTCCATGTGGTATAATCTGTCATTTTTGGTTAATTATGTATATAGTAACCCAGTACCTGCTGTCCTCTTTTTCAGAGATATTATACCTGGGCTAAGCTTATTTATTTTCCTTGAGGAAAAAAAAAAAGGGACCTTAAATTAAATCAGTTCAGTTTCACATTAATTTTTTTCAGTTTCTTCTAGGAATGCAGTCTGGACCCTGTTATTCTTGCCCATTCTTTGTGCTTGTAAAAAGTTTTCTGTAACGAAAAGAAAACAACAAACCAACAACATTGTTTCTCTTTAATATATCTTAGGTGAAAAAATCAACCAATCAACCAGAAAACTTTGACCTTTTTTTGTTTTTAATAAAGGGGAAGGAAGGAGGAACACACACTGTTAAGCAAAAAAATAAGATGGCCTACATATGAGTTGGGGGAGGGTTTTGTCTTCATTTGTGTTTTTCTAGATAAAAAAGGCTGCCCAAAAAAGGGGCATGCAACTAAATCATTCAGTAATTTAATGGGAGAGACACTGTGGGTTGTCTTAGTCTTCCTTGCCGATGTGGAATTAGTCTCTCTCTGTGCCATTTGAAAATGCAGTAACTAATAACAAAATTAAGTGCTTTATCATCATTCCCTATTATTTTATGTATCAGAACATATTGCCACATGCTCATTTGGTAGTATTTTTTTTCATCACTGGCACAATAAATTCGATGTCTTCTGCATGCAGCTGTGATCATGGCCTCATTTCGGGTTATGTGCCCACACATACAAAAGATGGCCCCATGTGAGATCTTTACCTTGCAAAGGGGGAAGAGGAGCAGATTCAGGGGTCTGAGACTCCTCTTTGATATTTAACATTAATAATACTTAGATTTTTAGTTCACTTTCTAATCTTTTCATTCCTGGAGTACATAATGTCACATTTTTCAAGAACTAAAACAAAGGCCAGAAAGTACTGTTTACAAAAGCCTAACAGCTGACATTCTCATATGCTCAACTGCATCTTTACTCATCTACACATCTAAATGCTCGTGTTTGTAAAGAAATACTTTCATGAGTAGGCAAATATAGGCCTTTGTGTTGTAGTATAGATTAACAACTTTCAATTGAAGTTGATTTTTTTTTGTTATAAGATACGCAGTGATTAAAACAAATTCTTCCTACCTCATATCAACTTTGCAACAAGAAATTTGATTGCAGTGTGAGCTGTAGAAGGTGGATAAACTCTTCCCATGAGCTCACAAGGGAGAAAGATGAGTCATAAGGACACAAGCTGTTCTCTTCTAGGACGTAATTCTGTTATCAGTTCATTGCACACTGTTCTTGTTCAAAACAGACTGTCCCCAGAATAACTTCTATTTTATGTTAAGGCTCTTCACACAGATGATGTTTGACGGGCTATTTGACAGGCATCCTCATGGGATGACAGTTCTGGAATTCCTATTGTTTGGGAAAGAGCTCTGTGGCAGGGGTGATGCAAAGTTGCTCCAGGCATTCCCTTTGTAGATGATAGATGTTACTGTGCAGCTGTTTGCCCCATGCAGAGATGCACAGCTGTGCTATGGCAGGAGAGGAGTATATCTCTGTGATGTTATTTCAGTAGACTGGGCTACAAATTTTCACAACTTTCATGTTAAGCCAGCAGAGGGTACTCTTAAGCTATCAAAAAGAAGTTGTTACATTGACTGCTTCAGGAGGCAGCTCTTTCAAACACAGTCATAGTACTGAGGCGAGGAGCCAGAAATGTAATCTCTTTGATTAATATGTGCCTGATTGCTCTTAAGCAACACTGATGAGTAGGTCATATGCTTCTTTGAATAAATCTTCAACACTGCTTGCTTTCTGAAAGCACAAACAATTGAGATCTTATCAGTCATAAAATAACGTTATCTTAGAAACAGGAAAATTCAAGTTGGAAGGAACTTCAGGACATCTCTTATCCAACCATAAGCTGAAGCAAGTGAGGTCTGAGTAGCTGTTTTACCCACTCTTCAAAACATCTAAAGATGGAGACTGCACGTCTTTTGACAACTGTCCTCACAGTCAAAATGTTTTTCGGTATATTCATTCTGAACCTGTCTTGTTTCAGCTTACAACTGTGGTCTTTTGCCTTTCTGCCATGCATTAGTGTGAATTCTTGATCTGGTTCTGCTCGTTAATGCAGCCCAGGAGGCTGGCAGCCCTTTCTGCTGTCAGGGCACTGCTGGATCATGCTTGTCTCGTGCCCAACAGGACACCCAGGGCCTTTTCCACAGAGCTGTTCTCCAGACATCAGTTCCCAGCCTGTGTCACTGCAACAGCCTCTTTTCAAGTGCAGGATTTTGTGTTTGACCATGTTGAATTTCATAAGCCTCTTGTTAGTCCATTCCTCCAGCTTGGATAGATGCCAGCTTTCTATTAGTTCTTATATTTACACTTGATTGTCACTCCAGTTAATGGTTCCACTGCTTATAATAGAATTAATTACATGTATAAAACCCAAAAGCTTGTAGGCTTGTGAATTCTAGATTTATATCTAGAGTTACTATAAGCAAAACTACAAAACCAGATCGTGCATTTCTAACCTATTCAGCAATTAGTAGAGAAACAGAGTTTTATCTTTTCTTTGAAAAATATTTCAGGAAAAATAGTTTTTTACATAGTTTACATAGCTCTTGTGTGCTGTGATAGCCAAAGTACCATGCACGAATGCACAGTTCACTGTACCTGACAGGATGATGTACACTGCACTGTAAGCAGGACCTTTATTTTTAAAGGCTCATAATCTTTCTCTAAAAACCATATGTTTTAATATCATTACTCATCTTTACAAATACAGTTCATTTAAAGCACAACTGTTTCTTCCTCACTGGTTTTCAGTCTTTCCTTCTGCCAGAAAGCTGTATCACCATTTGTTCCTGTTGCCTGCAGCTGTATGTTTTCTGCAGATGAGAAGCAGAACAATGAGGTAGCTAGAAACACCTGGAGCCTCTTCAGAATTCTTGCTGGCCCATCTGGAGCTCCCAGGATCGTCAGGGCACTGACACTAATGGAACCACTTTTATGATCAATTTTCAACCTGGCACTACCTGAACCAGACGAGTTTTAATGAAATCTGATGGCTCGTTAGGTGCAGTTAAGAGTGTTTTGTACAAGACCCTTGACTTAACATCACAGCCTATTGAACTATTTCTTCCTAACACCTTGTGGAAATGTACTGGGGCAGTAAAAATTTGTAGCTCTGTGAAGATTATAGTCTAATGTACTTCCCCTTTTATTTCTTTTTTTACAGTTTCATAGTTAGAAGAAGTAAGAGATTAGCAAGGGGTGTGGGGGGGAATTATGTACTGGAACTTGTATAGATAAGACAGCATTTTTGTTTCATGATGAAAGGTGTGGTCAGTCTTCTGGCCTTAGAGCTCTGTTATTTTTTCAACCATCACCACTTTAAATATGCAATATTATAATTTTAGCTCTTCTCTTTAACTGCTGTGGAGACCAAACAGTATGATAGAAAAGCTGACTACAATAATTGGAGATTTCAATTTGATATGAGGAATACACATTTCTTCAAGTGTAAAGTCCTTGTGTTTGTATTTTGTATGTGTACATGTCAGTTTTATTTCACTTGATTGGGCAAGAAGAAAGTAAATCTATGCAAATATACAGATGTACATCCTTATTCAGGAATGTGTGTAAAGCTTATGTAAGAACTACTCAGAGCCAAATGTATGTATAGTCCTCTAAGGTTAGTGGGATTTAAACAAAAGTTTAACCAATTTGCTGAGTCAAGTAGATTATCATGGATGTGTGCTTGATGCTCTTCAAACAATAACGTATACACTTCGGTTTAAGATTATGGATAATCTCATTGTCTTCAGTGTGCCTGGCACAATTAAAATTAAATACGCATGTGAGAGAATTCAGCACTGGCCTGGAGGTTTCAAGCACGTACATGACACTGTTGAGAAGACAGGTATCTGCATGATAGCTGAAATGTTTCAATCTCTGGCCAAGGATCAGCAATGTAGGATGTAAGTGTCAAAGGCTGGGGAGGGGTAGATCCTGAGTGTCACTCAGGTATAAAGAGCAGGGGCTGCTGAATCCTGACAAGACATTTTCCAGCTCTCCTGACTCTTTCAGTTCAGGGCTCAGATGCCCCTGCCTCACAAAGAGGAAAAATGATTGGCTACATCCTCCTTTTCAGAGGCCATATTTCCTAGTTCCCGCTGAGCTTCTTTGAATGCACTTTGCTTCTTGTTTGGGGGAAAAAATTGTCTGGCACACTGCACTTGAAAAAATGCTGACCCCTGTTCTACATCTCACACTTACACAAGAAACATCCATGGTTGTTGAATTTAGCTGTGTCAGAGCATGTGTTCCAAATCCTGTCTGTTAACAGCAATTGAAAAACCTGACAGTTTTCGTAGTATTCTATAAACAATATGTAGTACTTCTGAAGAGTTATCTGATATTACTCTGAAAATAGTATGGTATTTACCAGGGAATTCATCACCAGTGGTAGTACATATTCCCTATTGGCTTGCATTCTTTATTGTAATAATATTTGGGCTTCCCAAAATGTGAAGTAAGAACATAGTGTTTACATGAGTTAGAAGCACAGTACTGGAAAGAAGAAACTCTGTGAGTTAATGTTCTTTGAATAGCACTTGAATAAACTTCCATGGGAAATTTGTTTATTTCTGAACTTAAAAATGGTTCCAGGAAATACTCATACTGTGACAAAGTTTCATTATTCTCTGGGGGCACAGAGGGATTTTATCATGGGATCACAGCCTTCTGAGTTTGTCAGTGAAAGAATGGACATGCTATTCTTTGTATTCTGAGTCCTTGTGTTTACAAATATAAAGAAGAAAGAAATAATGTAATTCTTCAAATTAAGCTTGGCAGTTGTATTTAAAGTCCTAGGAAAGCCTTAAAAACCTTACAATTCCTAGTAGCAAGTTGCAGAAGGAGGTGATGGGGGATTTGTAAAAGTAAGTGCTTGTGGGAAACAGTCACTGCTGAGATTTGTCATTGCAAATATTGCTTCTTCTAATGCTGTTGTCCTCTACAAATAAGCAGCAAACCTAAGATTTTTACCAAAATATCCTGACAGTAGGTGAGCTTTACCTCAACAATATTTAAAACCCAGTGGAACTATAGGAAAACATAAGTGACATGTAAAGCAAAATATAGGATATTGTGAAAACTAGAATAATCCTGAATATATGCTGAAGATGATGCCACTGAAATGGAATGAGCAGGCCTTTGCTGCAGAAATTGTTCCAATGGCACACTGGTGTTTTGCTTTGGTTCTCCCACAGGAAGAACTGTGGAACGTGTCTTCAAAGCTTTTTTGACTTACACCTGTCAGCAAGGACAGACGACTGATGCATTAATATGTGTGTAATGGTAGTACACTGAGATGTAAGTCAGTTGCATCCTGCAAGATAAGAACAAAGTTTGCTCTGAGTTTCCAGGGACACCTTTGAGGTACCTTTTTAAAAGCACAGGAGGTTCAGGTAACTTGTTCATAAACAAATCCATAGGAAAGGCCAGTCCGATGGAGTGCAGGCAGAGATGAGATTTCTAAGGTCTAGGTCTACCCTTGCTGAAAATTACTGTGTGATTTCTGGATCACTTGCTTTATTGAGCTTGATTGTTTGGGCAGACCTGTACTTAGGGAGTGTTATTGCAGCATGAGGTAGGAAGGCATCTCTCTTAGCAAAGAGGGTGAAATGATTCCAGTGCCTTCCACTGAATTTGGAGACCAGATTTGGGAATGGAAAGCTTTGACTTTAATGAGGAAACTTAATGGGCTTAGTGACCACCCATAGTCATTGTTATTCAGAGCATCCCTGACTTGTTCTAGAGAACTTAAGAGGGCCGTGGCAGCTTGGGCTTTGAATGAACATGGTGGCGTCTGGTGCAAACCCAACACCTATAATGAACTCAGGGATCAAGTGACTTTGTACTTGTTAGTGCTTCTGTGAAATTTGTATCACCACAGAACTGGGAGAATCCCTCAAATACCTCAATGAGAAGTGTCCAAAATTCTGAAATAACTACAGACTTTGGACTCTGGAACATATCTCATACGAGTTCAAGCAAAACTGAGAGTTGAAGCAGACTTTGTAAGGACAGGCAGCTACATTTTTGGCCAGAACTCAAGTAAAATACAGGCATGGAGAAAAAGTTTCATTTGATTATACAAAGTTTGGTCGTATGGTCATAAGTGGACAGCCTCTTGTTCAGGGAATCAGTGCTTTACTGCGTTCCCACAGCAAAGTAGAATAGATATACAGAGAAAATGACAAAATGCTACATGAAGAATACATACTGTACCCAATCCTCTTTTCCAAAAAGAAATTTAGGGATTTTTCCTTTCTTTTCTTTTTTTTTTCTAAGTACCAGTCCTAATAAAAACAAAGCTTGCTAGAGGGTGGCATTAACAACTGGATAAAACGTTCTTTTGTCTTAGCAAAACCAACTTCTCTTTTGAGTACATGTGTTAATAAATACTAAACTTCATGAAACTTCATTAACCTCTCATTCTTTCATAGTGAGTGATGGATCTTCTGGTGACAAATGATGAATGATTTTGCAGACTACTTGTTTCTGCTAGCAGGAATCCTAACATATTTTCCAGGAAAAAAAGCTCTTAGATACAGTAATGCCAGTTTAAAGTAGAAACACATTTTCAGAATCTCTACTATAGTGGAATCGTTAAAACCAGCAAAATGATTTTTTTATTATTTTCAAGCTGCAAATGTAGCTTTAGTTATTTTCCCCTATGACCTCTTTCAGCTTTGGAGTTGTGTACAAACATTCAGCTAATTAGTAAAGTCGTGCTTGCAGTCAGGCGGGAGAGAAGTTGAAGAATGTCTTCCAACACCAAATGGATTTTTGAGGTGACTGGTCATACTGATTAAACAATGCTGAGGATCATTTTTTCTTGCGAACTCCTGGATTTCTCCACCCCTTCCTTCCCCACCTGCCACATTCCTCCCCACTCCCTGCTTTTATCTGCAGCCTCTCTCTTTTCTCACACCACAGCTGTCTAAAGGCGTTTGCTCACTGCTGACATTTTTTCCACTCCCAATCTCAGTTTACCTCATTTCTGTAGGCGTCTAAAGAGAGATATTGGCTACTTTTCCTCACTGGTAGAATCTTGAATGATTCAGTATATTCAGTATATGCATTAGGGCACTGAAAATGAATGAGAAACCCCAGAAAACATTCCACTAGTGTTTTCAAGACATCTATTTAAAGGGAAATACCCTGGTCACTGTGGACTCCTCTGTGTTGGAGCAAATGAGCTTTTAGAAAGGAACAAAAGTTCAAAAAAGAAGATAAATAAATTTTATCTAAATTAATGGAGTATTAGAGGATAGAGTAACAGACAAAAAATTATTTAGTCTGATCCTCTCACAAGAAAAAATTCTCAAGCTCCAAAGAAATGCAAAAATGGGGGTTAAACAAAGGAATAAATAAGATTCATTGAATAGCCTATGGTTTTACTTGCCCACATGTAAGAAAACACAAAGTATCTTTGTATACCAAACTGTCACATGGGGAGCTGTTGCAAGTAAGGACCTAGTGTGACCTAGTGGCAGCAGGAATTTGAGTAACACTGGTAACTACGTCTCCAAGTCTACTGGTGCCAAATGCCTCTGAAAAGCACCCCCCTTCCAAAGCACTAGGCTTGGGTGGCTAAAGATCTCTTGGTACAGTGCCAGTCCGCATTAGGTGCTCCACAGAGATGTTACAAGTTGTTTATTATGACTGTAGTCTTTACCAGCTAGGGTTAAGCAGTGCCGAGCAAGGCTGACAGCATGTTTATACACCTTAACCAAACCCTGGTAGTCTGCTGACTGAAACTACAAATAAAAATATTTATGAAGCTGTTGTGCAAGTAAGCATAGGTAATATTTTTGAACACAAAGGCTATTACCCATCAGTGAATAAAGTGCTACTATCCTGATGATGATTTTTTTGGTTTTGTGTGTTGCAGTGATTTAATGTGAAGTCATATTGCGATATCCCAATGAAGCTGAGAAAACCAAGTAACACTCAGCAAGCAAAACCAATCCCTGCATTTTTAGAAATTTATAGTCTTTTGTCTTGCAGAGAGGCTTAATTTGGCTTGAATTAGCAGAAATGTCATTGTAATGGATATGAAATGATGGAAATCTAGTCTGGTGGTGGAGTACTGCACCACTTTGAATGCTAGGTATCACAGACTAAGGGTACAAATAAGGTTTAATACAAAAGCACTAAGACTAAAGAATCAGCATGTATTTTTCAAGGCAGATCTGCATTGCAGTTTCACCAAGGAAAATAACAGAAAAAGATGTCCTTTTTTTATTGGAGATATTTCTTCTGGCAAACCCCTCAAACAACAGACAGATATATTTTGTAAACACTATTTTATCAGTAAGAATTTATGCCTATAGAATTGTTGTGGGTCAGAGCAATGATAATTAATCCCAAATCAAATCAGTTGTATAGGTGTTTTAGTTCTACTCTCTCTGTTACTAATAAATAGCATGCCACTTCTCTAGGGTGAGGCTTCTCATGCAAGGACTATTTTTTCAGTGTAAGATTCTATTGTTATGATGGTTAAGTATGCCTACTAATTCAGTAAATTATATTTCTCAACCTAATTTTCCATTATTATTAGTGAAATAATTTGCTATTCAATCATCACTGTTAAAAATTGACTGTGAAAGTCCGCTTGCCAATTTTATAGTTTCTTAAAAAATGACAAAAATACAATTATGGAGGACAGTTTATGTTAAGTCATCAGATACCTTAGGTACCAACATGAACCAGACCTATATGTTGCAATTAAATTATGTGGCATTTGTGATAGCACCTGCTTAGTATCTTCCAAGTCTTCCAGAAGAAAACAGGAATTTTCTATGTGTTTAGTATATGAAACTGATAATGTCCAGTAGTGGTAGCTTTTAGGGCTATCTAGGAATTCTCTGCTTCTCAGTATCAACTCTCTCCAAAAAAACCTTTTCAACTTTTGATGTCATATGTAGTTTACAATATCTAGAGTTCACTGTGTGATAAGCTGTCCACATGGAGCTAACCTTACTGCCAGGGCTGTTTAAAAGAGTCAAGAGATGCTGGGCACAGTGTGCTCAGGGACTCCTCAATGTAGATGTGTTGACTCTAGATTATCATTCATGTCCAGCTCTGACCTATCTCCATGCTGGCTGTGGACTCCCTTCAAAACAAGAGCACAGTGACCCTGTCAGCTTTGTCTGCAGGAAGCAGCTGTGTTTGAGAAATCTTCATCCAGATGTTTGAAAATCTCTTCTGAAAACAAAACCTTCAGATTCATAAGCTGCAGACTGTTACCGTGACCTGAGTTACACTTAGCACCAGGCTCTTTCTGTAAGCTGTTGTGTATTTGCCCATCTGGGCAGCCAAGGATTCCCTTGGCATAGAGGCCACCAAAATGGGTTTAAAACTGTGGCAGCATGAGAATTTTGTTTCCTAATTAGAAACATCTCTTGGGAGCAGCTGGCAGCCTGCAAAGTTCGAAGCAATCTATGTGCTCCTGTAGAAGTCACTTTGACCTCTTGTTAGGCTGAAGGTGATGCACGGAAACAAGTACATTACAATTTCCCATATGCTCCCCACCATGAAAAGGCTTCCCAATCCTTAACTCATGGCAAGCTGAACCTTTCCTCATGAAGCTCCTGATGCTAAATGTGTCAGTCAAACTACATAAATGGCCCCTACCCACGTGAGTGACTTCAGTCAGAAATAAACCTCTATTCCAGAGCTATTTTACAGGGTAGGGTTAGGTTTAAGTAATAAAAACCTCCTGTGAAACGATGGAGACTCATTGCTTATACCAAATCAGAATAGGACATTAATTTCCTCATAGGATATATTCACAGAATCACAGAATCACCGGGTTGGAAGAGACCCATCGGATCATCGAGTCCAACCATTCCCACCAAACACTAAACCATGTCCCTCAGGACCTCGTCTACTCGTGCCTTAAACACCCCCAGGGAAGGCGAATCAACCACCTCCCTGGGCAGCATATTCCAATGCCTAATGACTCTTTCCGTAAAAAGCTTCCTCCTAATCTCTAGCCTAA
>WAAB01006907.1:54453-86867 GCA_013389865.1 Piaya cayana
CCTTATGAGGAGCAGCTGAGAGAGCTGGGGTTGTTTAGCCTGGAGAAGAGGAGGCTGAGGGGAGACCTTATTGCTCTCTATAACTACCTGAGGGGAGGTTGTAGAGAGGAGGGTTCTTGCCTCTTCTCCCAAGTGACAGGGGACAGGACAAGAGGGAATGGCCTCAAGCTCCACCAGGGGAGGTTTAGGCTGGACATTAGGAAAAAGTTTTTCACAGAAAGGGTCATTGGACACTGGAACATTCTGCCCAAGGAGGTGGTTGATTCACCTTCCCTGGAGGTGTTAAAGGCACAGGTGGACGAGGTGCTGAGGGACATGGTTTAATGTTTGAGAGGAACGGTTGGACTCGATGATCCGATGGGTCTCTTCCAACCTGGTGATTCTATGATTCTATGATTCTGTGAATTCTTGATCCTAAACAGTCCACATATCAAATTCATATTTCTGCGATTCAGAGAGGATGTTGTAGGGGATCGTATCAAAGGCCTTACAGAAATTCAAATAAATGACATCCATAGTTTGCTCTTTGTTCGCTGTTGTGGTCAGTCTATCATAGAAGGCCACCAGGTTGGTTAAGCAGGATTTGCCCTTGGTGAAGCCATGACTTCTGTCTCAAATCACCTCCCTGTCGTCCATGTGCCTTAGCATAGCTTGCAGGAGCATCTGCCCCATGATCTTCCACACACAGAGGTGAGGCTGACAGGTTGGTAGATCCCACAGTCCTCCTTTCTAATTTTTTAAAAAATTGGTGCACTGCTTCCCCTTTTTCTAGTCACCAGGGGCTTCACCTGGCTGCCATGGCTGTTCAAGTATCAATGAGAGTGGCTTGGCAACCACATCAGCCAATTCCCTTGAGACTCTGGGATGCATCTCATCAGGTCCCAAAGAGTTACATATGTTCAGGTTCCTCAGGTGGTCTCGAACCTAAACTTCTCTTACAGTGGAAGGGACTCTGCTACTCCAGTCTTTGTCTTGCGATCTATTCTCTTGAGCTCTCTGCAAAGAGAGGTTGCCAAAGAAGACAGAAGTTAAAAATTTATTGAGTACCTCAGCTGTCTCCTGTCTTTTATTACCAGTTTGCCAGTCATATTCATCAGGAGGGACATGCTTTCTTTAACTTTCTTTTTACGGCTGACAGACCTGTAGAAGCCTTCCTTGTTATTCTTTGTATCACTTCCTAAGTTCAGCTCCAGCTGCATCTTGGCCTTCCTGACCCTGCACAACTGGGCAGCGTCCCTATACTCTTCCCAGGATACCTGCCCTGCTTTGACTTCCTGTGCATTTTCCTCTTGCCCCTTAGTTTTAACAGCACGTGTTGACTCAGCCATGCTAGTCTCTTGCCTTCCTTTCCTGATTTCTTACACCTGGGGATCAAGAGCTCTTGCACTCTATAGAAATACATTTTTAGCTGTGAAATGTGGTGTACGTATTTCTATTTTGCTGTGTTTTGTAGGAGGCAGTCTGTCTCTTCCTCTCAAATGTTCCTGATTTATTTTCATGGAAAAATACAGCTCTAATTTTGTAAAGTGGAAGAGAATTTTTTTTTTACCTTGTTAGAACTTAAGGATGGATGGAGCAATTTGCTGAAGCATCTTCAAAAATATTTCACCTTGGGACAGAAAGCAGAAAAGAAAGATTTAGCCTGTTGCAAGATGCAAGGGTTTTAACCCGCATATAACCTATATAGACATAGCAATAAAAAAGCTATTTGTTTTTCCTGACAAATCATATTATATGTTTCTAACAATGCATCTAAGGTAGCTGCATAGCCCCATTATAAAAAATCTGCAAGCTTCACAATATTTAGTGTTTTCTCTCATAACATCCCAACTAAGAAGAAGACTCTGTCCTCCCTTAGCAGACAGAGAACTGGGAGGTAGTTTGCAGAGTTGCTTTACAAAGACTGCTGCACTGAACTTGAACATCTGAACTTGTTCCTGAATTTGTTCCAGCACACAAACTGCTGTGACTCAGACCTATGTGCTGTGCTCCTTAGCTCTCCCTGATGCAGGGGAAGGAAACATCCAGGAGGAAATACGTCTGTATAACACCATAAGCAGTCACACAGATAGGGGTAGCTGTGTAGCCATATAATGCAGACATAAGTCCTGGCTAATGCAAAGCAATGTCAGCTGGTCCAGAAAAAATACAACCAACTGCAGGTTGTTCAGAGTGTGCCTGGGTGCCTCCAGGTGACAGTGTTGTGCTTGGTAGCACTACCCTCCTTGCACTTACAGAGGTGGTCAAGGCTCTGTGGCTTGTGCCTCGAGGCACTGCTGTCATAGCTAATGGAGTTTTTTGGCACTTGTCTTAAATCTAAGCCAATTTGGGAGAAAAACAGACCTGTCTAGCACACAATGTGGGTATTGAGTTCAGGGCAGAGCAAAGTCGTCGTTTTCAAACCGTAGCTAAAGAAGACAGCGGTAATACTGCAATTCATTTTGTATCAAGGTTAGAGACAACCAAAAAGGGAGATCTGGTTTAATATCCCTGTCAGCCTGATGAGATTCAGACTGTACTTCTCAGGAGACTGCACTCTTTAACAGTCCACAGGCAAGCCTGTGGTTATGGTTGTCTACTCTACAGGGAAAATCTGAGACTGATGGGAGGACAGAAAACAGAAAACGAGTCTAATGTAACATGTTACTATTTCTGAGTACATCCTTGGCAAGGAGAAAAGCTTCATTCTACTTCCCTCTCCCATGTCAGTTTGTGCACTTGATCTAATGACCTTTAATGAGGTAAATTCAACACAACATGGCAAGGAGTTTATGTTGTATGACGTAGTCATGGCAAAGCACAGAATGGAGCAACAATATTCAGTATTCACCATGACTGGTAAATTATTTCTTTCAATCAGGCCTGGAGTTGGCTGCTAAAATATTGCCAGTATATTGCCAGGAGTCCTTCTCACAAGGAGAGTAGCAGGGGGTGGGAAACAGTTTTAAAGTAGATGAATGGGATGAGTGCAATAGCTTAGTAAATCACTTAGCATGTAAGCAGGTGCTGGGGGTGCTGGGAGTTCTGGAAGACAAAGCTGTTGCTGCTGCTGCTGCTGCTGCTGAGAGAGGACAAATAAGAAATGATAGCCAAGAGGGAGCTGTGTCATGCAGGGTGTTTGCAGGGAGAGTAGGCTGTGCCAGCATGAGGGACAACATAATAGGGAATTGGTGTCTTCTTTCTTTGTTCCTTTAAGTGAAAAATGAGAATAGTTATCTTTGCAGATATCTAATCTTTCTTTTATTCACTTTATATGTATTTTAAGTGAGAGCTGCATGCCTCCTAGGCCGGGTCATATAATGGTAGTACTTCTGCTCTCTCTCCTCAGAGCTGGGTCGTCCAAAAAGGAGTGCTACCCCAGCTCTGGTGGTATCTTGACATTCAGCTTTTCACTACCAAGGTTGCTACTGCAGCTTCTGTTCGTCTCTGCACCCCTGTGCCCAGACACACACTAATTTTGTGCCCACTCTAATTTCCAAAGCATGTGAGAAGGTTTGTTTCTGTGCCAAGGACATGCAGCTGACCAGCATTGCTACAGGGCAGCAGGGGTGAACAGGGATCAGGGGCAAGCATCACCTGAGTGATTTTCAATATGTAAAGCTGGAGAGTCTGTACAGCTGTGTGAATTCAGAGTTTTCCTTTCCAGATAAAAGGATTTTCTTTAGAATTGTCCATATTTTAGCTTATATAAAATCCTTCTAAAGAAATGCTTATCTTGAAAAGATTTGAAGAGATTTCAGCAATTAAGGCAGGTGATGTTTACAATAAATTGTTTTCACACCAAGCCATGCCCATGGTGCTAGTCGTCATCTATTCCTTGGTCTGAGTTAAGAAACTGGAGGGAATGAGTATAGCATGATCTCATTTTCCTATTTGTTCTTCTTTGGGTTTGTTTTTCTTCTTTGCTGTGACAGGAGAGGTATTCTTTATTTTAAATTTTAATTTTTAGTTCTTTTAAGTCAGATTTCAAAACTGCAGGAATCCAGGTCCACCTTTGCAGCTCCAGGCTAGCAGAGAACAGAATGTTTTTGGTACAAAAGAAAGCAAATCAATCAGTCACTCAATCGAATAATTAGGGTCCTTCCCTGGTAGGCAAAAAATCCATAAAACATCATGTCAAATATTTTAAATAAATGGTCTTCCCTTAGTTCAGGACTAGTGCATGATGTGCTGGCATTACTCTTTATACAGGATAATATTGCTTGCTAGAATGCGAGACTTTAATGAAGAATTTTGGCAGTGTATTGAGTTATAGTCAGCTGTCACTTATTATCTATGATCACAGTGGTATGACAAGTTTTTCTTGTCATTCTAGGCAGTTTCAGAGGACATTCAAAAAATATTTATGCTGGGTGAGGGACTCAATACCAAATTAGGGCAGGATTTTCAAATTTAGGGGTTAAGGGAAGGGATGTTTATGATGACTAGAAAGCCCCTGTCTTCCAATTGCCAATAACTGGTTAAACAAATTTAAACTGGTTTCCTGTTTGATGGGCACCAAAGCCTCCCTTTTGGTGGTCACTGAAGCCAGATCCAGCAACATGATAATGGATCATCCTTCCAATTATTCAAAGCCCTGCTAAATAATAAATGCAGAGATGAAATGTTATGAAGCATTAGGACCTGTCACTGGGTAACATTTGTATAAATAGGAACTAGGGTTGTTAGTTTTGGAAAGTTATAAAAACCCAAGATTTTCCCTTACTATCACACTTGAAACTAGTTATAATACCTCTTTTAAAATATGTCAGATCAATCATCCTGAACTGCTGAGTTATAGAATGGACTTGATTGGTATTCATTGGGTCAGGTAGCATCCTATAACTCTTTCTTTGTACTTTATTTCTTAAATAGTCACTGATCAGAAGTAAATACACTTCACAATTTGAAAGTAGTTTAATAAAAAGAAGCACCAATTTAATTCAGGAAAGTTACATTTGTTCTCAAAGCCAACTTGGAAACTGAATTTCAGTATCCACATTTGTTCTTTCTATAAAAAATGTGTCTAAATACAGAAAAAAATTGCCGGGAACTAAAGAAATTAGTTTTACAGCAGGTTCAGCAGTGAGTAGTCCATGTTCTGGGTGGTCTGCAGGACTCAGATCTTGAGGCTGCAGGTTTATGCAGCTCTCTATGCGTAAGTTATATACCAAAGAATGGACAAAAAAGATATTTGCTGGGGTTTGCTTTGTTGGGGGTTTTTGCCAGTGCTCTTTGAAAGCTTTATAGGCAGTTCAGCCTCAACTTTTGGTGAATAGTGGTGAAGGACATCTCTATGATTCACTGGCCATATGTTGATACCTGACATTATCACACAGTTATCCAATGGTTACTCATTAGCATATTAGTTTTTCTCTCTTGCTTTACAATTTGGCTAGTCAGAGGTTTTTAAAAATAGGTCATCCTCATAACTACAGTATATCAGAGGAGAGTAATTGCCTTCCTTCTTTCAACTTTGAATGAATCATGGAGTTAATCATGGACACTTAGAGAGCTGTATTTCCAAATATCAGGCAGCTATTTAAAACCTGTGATCAGCTGTCATTGTGTCCTGATGGAGGTTGTATGGCTCTGAAATGTTGACAAATGCACTATTTGAAAATAAAAGCAAGTTATAACAGACCAGACTGCAAGCATCTGTACTGTGAAGACTGGATGCAAAGCTTAGAAAAGAGTATGGAGTGGGATTGCATGCTGACAGTTCTCAGGCGTTTTTATTCAAATGTTTAATTTAGGATAATATAAGACTTCCATGAGCAATGCCAATAAAATAAAAATATAAATGCAGAGAGGCTACAAGCACGAAGCTATCAGAGGAGAATAGCATATACCTACATATCACATTCTAGTTGCGTCCCAGCTCATCCACCACCTTGGTGTGACAGGCTTTATGTGTTTCAGAAGTGATATCAGAGTGATGTACTGACCCCTGATGGTGTACGGATGTGACATCCCCAAACACTTGCAAGTGTGTGCCTTTGTGTATGCATGCATGCAGATGTGTGTTTTCCCATGTCTCTGTGATTCAATATGTGAACAATACATTAATAGGAGAATAAACAACATGGGAAAACACCTGGAGAGCTGAGGTGGCAGGGAAGTAAAAAAGCAGAAGACAGATATTGTCTAGTGCCTCCTCCCTTGCCTCCTGCCGTATGAGAACCCTTTGGCACAGTCTTCTGTTCTCGTCTTCTGCACTCAGTTAACTTCCAGTGACATCAAGGTCAGTGTTATCACAGTGAAGAGAACGCAGAACTGCTCATCATCATTTTGTCCTTTACAGTATAACTCAGATGCCTGAATCACTGATGATCCAAATATTGTACTAACCCTGTTTGCCATAAACTGTAGGAAGATTCCATGAAACATTCAGCTGATATGCAGTCACACTAATCCGTCTCTAAAGGTGCTTGAATGTCTCATCCCACCTCAGCAGTTTCCCTTCATCCTGGTGCGTTGTCATAGAAATGTCTAAGGAAAGGCATAGGAGCAGGATAATTATCCGGTGATAAATTTCAGCATATTCTTCCAGCCAGACAGGGTCTTCCTGACATGGAAATAATATTTTTGTCTTTAAGAGTCCTTTATGGATTTTTCTTCCATAAATTTCTCTAAATAATTTTTGATCCTATGATCAAACTCTAACTTGGAAAAAACAAACCAACAAAAATCTGTAGCTTAATTCTGTACTGGGTGAGGTTTAACTTCTTGTGTTTGTTTCATGCTGCTTTTGCTAATGCTGTGCTGTTCAATGTGCGGATCTCCATGACAGAACCTTTCTAGCTGAAAGCGTCACCAGCATTCTTCATTTCTAGGGCTTTAACTTTGTACAGGTCTCTGTTAATACATGTTTTGAAAGGAAACAGAGGAACGTGTTGTACAGTATCTAATAGTGGTGTTTTGGTACCTTTGAAGGATCCTGAGGCAAGACTGTGGAAGAACAGTGCTAGGAACTGCACATAGATATAAACAGATATGCAGACCTGTGGTTTTGAGGGTGAGCCTTAGCTTTAGGCAGAGTCCTTTTCAAGGGCAGGCAAACCCAGAATATTTTAAAACTAGGAGGACTTCACATTTCTATATAGGTCTTTACTTCTATTTACATCTCATAGTAAGACCAAAATCTTTGGCAAGGCAAATAAAAGAGTAGGGGGAAAAAAAGTATTATTGGTCACATTTTACTGGTAGACCTGTGGCTGACCTGTGTCTCTTGATGGAATGAATATTTGCTGGAGTTTTTCAGCCTGGGAAGCTCCTGAAAAGGTGCATCAGGATGCCAGGGGTTGTTGGAGAACAAGCATTCACAGAGAGGTACAAACACTCACAGCTTTCATATTGCCTAGTGGGGCTCATCTCTTGAGGAGGGGAGAGGGCTTGCAACTTTGTTCAGAGCTAAAGAAAATGGGTGAAACTTGAAGCTTGTAGGTCCAAAATAACAAAATCAAGTAGGGTGGGCAGATGAGCATCTTAGTGGAAGAAATTTTCAGTCTCATGTCACAGCTCCCTTTTTACTTTTCACAGTCCCATAGCATCCCTTTCCTTCTCCCATCTTAAACAGAATTTCAGTTCCTATGATATTAAATAGTTACCAGTTTTCATCAAAGTGTCTGCAAAAATTCAGCACTGGATGAACTGATACCTTTGTCTCAGTCTTCATTTCATTTCATATGTGAAAAGCGCTGAAGTTGCTTTTAAAGAGGAAGGCATAGGTTCCGGAAAGACAGGGGATTAATCCCGTGGCCTGATAAATTAGACATTTGTCTGTGTATGTAAGAAATTTCTTCTGGTTTCTCCTCAGAGGAGCTTGTAAATACTAAATACCAGATAAGTGATTAAGGGGGTCCATAGCTTTATGCACAGGGAAAGCTGTCATGCATGATAGGAATTCAAGCACAGACTTGAACCTGCAATGTCCTATGGAATTTAAGTATTATCTTTTGGCCTGCCGTCACAGTTACGTTATGAATCTCATCTCTCCCATTTTTCCCCAATTGACAGTAATAAACAATTTAGCACAACCTGCAATTTGTCTTGCCATTAGATAAGCCACTGCCATGGGAGGCCATGCAGCACTAGTGTAACAGGAAGAACACAAGCAGATCAGTAATTGTAAAGTATGGATCTTACAGATGAGTAAAAAACCACAACAATTTACATTTTCAGTTAGGAAAAATCCAAACCTAGTCTTTGATGTTCTTCGTTATAAACAAACTGAGACTGCAGTATATCTGACATATTACTCTAGATTTCTAACTTTTCTATTTGACCCTCTTCTTGTGTGTTCCCTCTGCTCCAAAAACCGAAGCCAGATGGAAACTTACTGGGGTAGGAATCATGTATTCCTTTTTAGAGTGATACCTATGAGAAGCACATTGCAAAGTATAACTGTAATACTAGTTGACATTCCAGAAACTCAGCAGGATTCACACAGATTTACTTTTCGAGGCATTTCCCTCCTCTCCTAGTTTTTGCTTTTGAAGTGTTTGAGTTAATCCTTGACATAATGCAAAAATAATCTTCTGGGTTGATAAGAGAACCAATTTCGGGATTTGTGAGAAAACTGTGTGGTAATTTACAAGAAATCTTTTAGAAAAGACCTTAACATATTTACACTCTTTGGCACTGTGAACAAAAATTTTTTTTGTTTTCTCTACAGTAATCAGGGATACATGACTGTAATATTTTCAGTCGATACAGCTATAACAGTAAAAGACAACATTTGTCAGTCTCAATCCTAGTGTGAACACTGACATATCCCTCGCCCCCCCGAAGCTGCTGAAGAGGACTGATGCTTTCCTGAGTTGCAGGGTGGAGAGGAGCCAGACAGAGGTGCCTGGTGGCCACTCCACATCATTGGCCATATCGAAACACACCAGTGCAGCAAGGATGAATGGGGAGAATGAGCCATTACAACTCTGCCACTTGTTTGCCTATCAGTTGACCAAACTGGCCTATGGTCACCCCTCCCACATACCGATGCAGGTATGCAGAGTTATGTCATAGAGGTACAACGTAACTGTGGAACAAAAAACAAGAGTCAGAGGTGATCCTCAAAACAAAAGTATTAAAAAGATTTGTGAATAGAAATCTACATATGTTACACTTGGCTATGAGTTTTTGTGATGGAAATGACTGGATCTATGACCCTTGACTTCTCTGGATTCCTACACATTTGTGGGGTTGCACTGCAATGCACTCTCCCTTACCATCGCCACCACCGACAAAAGGTAAAGGAGATGGGCCAACTGGTACCTCAGATGTTATCAATCCAGAATAGACTATAAGAGAATGAGAGGAGCAAGCACTAATCAAAGCTCCCTCTCAGCTGGTCTGAGATCCCCTCTCACAGATGTCCACAATCCATGAGCCCTGGAGAGTTTGCAGAAACTTCACTCACATCAGCTTCAAGGAAACATCTAAAGACTTTATCACTGAACTCTGTACAGATCATATAGTCCTTCTTCAAACCCTTATAGGATGCTAATGTTGGTCTAGACTTAAGCTTATATTCTTGACTTAGAATTTTAACATTATAGATAATAAACTAAATGTTTAAATACAATTCTGCGTCCTACTCTGTCTACCTTGGGCTGTGACAAACACAGAGGGGTTTTCAATCAACTTGTAAGTTCATTTATATAGTCTGGGACTTGCTATCTTTTCTAAAAATTTATCAATCTGTCCCAGTGCCTAAAATTAATATACAACCAATCAAATATATTTCTTCAAGCAGCATATGGGAATTACATGTATTTTAACGAAATCAATTCTAAAAAGTTTTAGCTAAATTAGTGTAATCTGCAAAACCCTTGGTCATGGAGTTAATCTGAATGACTTTCATGGGAACTTTACTTCATATTTTATCTTGCTACCAAGCCAGTAGAAATTAGTGGTTTAATTGTGAGGTGACTCAACAAAAATAAGACAGTGTGTCAATGGGTTACAGCACCCAGACTTCTCACAGAAGTGACAGTCTCCCTGATGACTTCTCAAATCACTTTCTTCAACAATCTGCCTAACAATGCAAAGAGGGGATGGCATTAACAACTAGCCATGAGCAAACTCAATAGGTCCTTAATTCATGCATGGAAACTAAGTATTAGACAGTGGTTACCCATGTTAACACGTCTGTAGTAGCAGTACAGATGGGTTAACTAACTTGATCACCTCCTGGCATTACGCAAATAGTTTGTTGTGCTGGAGAGGGTTGACAGGTGTTTCAGGATACCTGATCCCAGTGTAAGTTACAGCAGGATAATTTAATGGGTACCTGTTTATGAAAAGTTTCTATGGGAAATTAGAAAAGAAAGGGAAATCTACTCTGTCATGTTACCTACCTTTTGACACATTTCAGATCCTAACTCCCAAAACATCACTCATCAATGGACAGACAACTGTAGGAAGACAGGCCACCAAAGACAGGACTAATGCAATCATGGGAAGATACATACCAGCGGAAGATTTTCTGCAGGTAATCAGTGGCCTTTTAAGACCACTTTCTCCTGAAGCTGACTCACATGCCCAGCACTGAAAAAGGTACATTAATTTCAGATGACAAAAAATAGCAGAAATACTAAAAACTGTTCTTGGTCCAAGTCTTTCTATTGACTTCAGTGGTGTTCTGTGAGAATACCCTGGCTCCTGGGATAAAAGGATCTGCTATTTATATTTGAACTTGTATTAGAAGTCAGTATTATATACACAGGAAATGTAGTGAATAATAGCAAAGTTAGCAATAGGACTTATTTCAGTTCTATATCATATAAAGGGCCTTGGAGACTCTGGTGAGATTTAGATTTTGCCTAATGTAAACAGAATCACTGACTGAACTTCAGAATATTTTGGTCTAACTGCTTAAGAGGTGAGCTGAGGTTTGGATCTAGCTTCTGTGTTTGGAGGTGATATTACATCCAGCATTTCAACCTTCCTCCTTAGATAATGTTGGAGCAACGGTCTCCAACAATTATCCCTTTGCTTGGATACAGAAGCAATAACTTTTGGGAGGAGGAAAGAGTAGAATACTCCATATGAAAAACAACCTAGTGCCTTTGAGCACCCTTTAGAATCCTAAATTCGGATATTTAAATGTTTAAGAAAGGTATGTTGATAAAATCTAATGACCTGAAATGTGTGAGAGTACAGACTAGGTAATCTAGTCTTTTCTGTAGAACAACAGAGGTTACAAACTCTATATGTACTCATTATTGTTATCATTCAAGTGAATGGTTTAGACTTGTTCTGGGCACTGCTTCTGATTCACCAAAAATATACGCATCTTTGTTAGGAAAATGATGTGGTAGAGTTTGTGTGCATCTGAAGGGTGCTTATAAAGTACAGCTGGGATGCAGAATTTTCACATATTTCATAAATGAATCAGACAAATAGAAATAAGGAAACAGCCAAAGTAAAAATAAGGATTTTTTTCCCCCAAGGATCTGCTGGTATTAACACAATTTTTTTCCAAACACTAAAATATCTTCTTTTTTTAAAATTTGAAAGATCATTTGTTAGAAATTAATATTACCAATGGTCAAATATATGACTAATAAGAGCTAAAGTGAGACTACCTAAAGCAAGAGACACAGAAACAGTTTACATTCATGGAAGCTAAAGATTAATGTGTGAGATGTCTGAGCTGCTTCTGCAAAGCCAGGAAGATGCCCAGTGGAAATGTCTTGAAGGAACTCTTTCACTAGGGCTGTCTCCTGAAAGTGGCTCAAGCTATATCCTACAATCAGCAGCACTTTTATCTCTTGGTGCTTGTTCTTCCACCTCAGTGGTGGAAGAGACACATGCCTTGTGTGTTTTGTGCAGAAGTAAGGTGATGAAATGCCAACCTGCCTCACATTTTCTGCTGTCTTGCATGAACCAGACTAGGTCTTGCAGGGTGAACACTGAACCAGAATAAGCCTTGCAAGAACTGAACTGACCAGATACACACCTGCTAGAACATCTCTGCAATATGCCTGGAAACATGACTTAGGGGTGCCTAAGCAGATGCTGTGTAGAGGCAGCTTAAATTCATGGCTTACTAGCTATTATTCCCTGTCACCAAAGATCCCACAGATCCCACTAGGTGCAGTGCTGGGTTTGTGGGCTGAGCTGGAAAACCTGAGCAGCCTGGGCATCATTGTGTAGCACATGCAGGGCTCTGTTTCACCTTGCATGGTACTAAAATTTTTCAATTAGCCGATTGAAACCACATGAAATTACCTTGCATAATGCCACATTTTCTAAACTAAAATTAGGACGACAAAAATGCGTTGAGTCTTATTCCACAAAGCCAGTGGTGAAACTCTTCACCAGGCCCATGCTCTGGATGGCTTGCAACTGCACATTGAGGTTGCTATTTAACTGGAAGAGATTTAAAGCTCACTTAAAGGGGGTACATTTCTTAGTTAGCCCTAAAATGGAAACATTAGTGTTACTTCATACACATTTTGAGTCATATCTTAAGAAGTGGCGAATGAAGTCAAATAAACTACAGAAAACAAAATTCCTTCTGATAAATAGAAACATTGCAAAAAAAATTCCATCATAGAAATAAGATATAAATGCTAAGTGAAACAATATAATCTGATTTAATGATTTATAGCCTATTATTTTGTTTACATCCTGTAACATCAAAACGATTGCATGTATTTAAAAACAAAAGAAGAAAAAACTTTAAAAATACACAGTGGTGATTAAATAGCATAGGCACAGTACTTCTTTGGTGCTAAATAATTCAGATCTCTTTTTGTTAGTTTGCCTATCTGGGTTTCACCCCTATCTGTTTTTGTTTTCATATATATCCTTGCATTTCAGCTCCAACCTTGCAAAAATAAAAACCTCAATGCAAATACGGACACATAGGAGTGCTTTACAAGGGTTGTGTTGTTTTATTTAGTTTAACAAATTTAGGTAATACACTTTAGGCCATTTTAGTATTTTTTCATCTTCTGCTTGATTTGGTATTTTTGTTCTTCTCAACATTTAAATAAACCTTCAGTTTATTTATCCCTATTACTCAAACATTCCCTTGATGAAATCAAATTTTGGCTGTGTACAAGCTGCCAGAGGCAAAATCATTGCTCTTCTGAAATCAATGTTTATCCAAAATTTGAATAAAATTTGTTATTCCTGAAACTCTTAGGAGACATTTTTTTCTTGCAAAGAACTGAAATATTTCAAATGTAATAGTGAATGCCAGTCTCAATGCTGCCTCAAAAGGAGTGTAATGTTCTTCTGATATTAGTGTATACTACTAAAAATACAAAGTCTATCACTTCTTCCAGTGTGAAGTCAAAATAAAGCAGGCCAGACCCATTTATCCTTCCAGTGATGTTTTGAACTTCTGGCTTGCCATGCTGAAGAAAAAAGGTGCAGTTTTCTTTTAAACATGAAGCTTAATGTGATCTTTGATCTTTGCACTTCAAAAAGTTTTTGCCTGGAACAGACTTCCACAGATGAGTTATAAATCCCTGAAAAAAAAAGAAATTTATAACGGAAAAGCTATCACCACATTAATTATGATAGCATAAATTTTGTGCTACTTCTGTAGTTAGTTGTTACTTAAAAATAAAAACAAGGAAAAGATGTTCTGACATCAAATCTAAACTCACAGTACTCAATGTCAAATGGTCAATATTTAGTCAACTGTGTTTTTAAATAGTGATGGCTGTTGTGTATTCTTTTGCTTTTTTTTTAATTGAGAGAGTTTTCATTTGTTTTTGTACAAAAGACTACATTTCCACAAACAATCTGGATTTGAAAAAGATTGAAGGTTACTTACATAAAAACTTTCATTGAATGATGAAAACTATCTTAGATGTTTACTTAGAAAACCGGCTTACCTTTTCCTCCGCTTACAATCTTTGTCAGCAGTTTGGATTCAAAGACTCTTAATTTAATATTTCCTATTGATCTGTAGGTCTTGGTTTCCTTGTCATTGCTTCTGGACTTCTGCTGGTATTTTATGCTTTACATGAATTTGTAAGAGAGGAGTGACTTAAACATAATGTAAATTATTTAATGTGGTAAAAATTGTAGGCATTTAATAGAGTATGTGTTTGTGTTTGCTTTATAGATGATAGTGAGAACATATGTTGTAGTATATTAGTTTGTATCTATTTGGCAGAGATAAAAAGCATAAATCATGAAACAGTACAAACTCCTTGATGACAATCTTCCAGGGAACATGCAAAGAAAATTCTAAAGGAAAAATTGTCTGGTGATAAAGCATACTGTGCCGAAAGGTTTTCTGGACTTCAAAAGACAAACAAAAAGGATAACAAATAAAAATGTTTATGAAATGGAAATAGATAGCTGTTGTGCTACAAAGTAATATCATAAAGCTGACACTGCAGTGTGAAGATTTTGGCCTTCATTGCAATATTTGTGATCCATGGAATATTAAATGTTCATGGCATGTGTGTTTAACTCTTTGTATGGTTCAGAATGCAACAGAAGTATCTTTTAATGTGACTGAAAATAAACAGAAACAGAGCGCTAGCTGTAGCAGTCCCATTCAGGTATCTGTTAAGATGATGTGTGTAACACTGAAATAAAGACATCTGTTTTTTTTTGTTTGATTTCAGTTCTCCCAGACTCATCTCTGTGAAGACTTCTGTGCTGTTCCTTAAACTGGAGTCCTCTTTCTGCATATTGTGTCATAATTGTATTTTCTATTTGCACACATTTCTTCCTAACAGAATACTGAATATCAAATCTTTTGTGGAAGTATATAATCATATGGGGCAGCCCTTCTCTGCATTGGTCATAGGTGATATTATGGGATCTGTCAGTATCACAAAACATGTTCATTGTAATCCAAACACTGTTGGGCATGGAAAAACTGCTAAGTGCACTTTGAAATTAAAAGTATTTTCTTCATTATCATCTCATTTACACTACATTTTGACTGATCTGAGCAGGCTGGACCGCTGGGCAGAGTCCAATGGCATGAGGTTTAACAAGGCCAAATGCCGGGTCCTGCACTTGGGGCACAACAACCCTATGCAGAGCTACAGACTGGGTGAAGTCTGTTTGGAGAGCTGCCTGGAGGAGAAGGACCTGGAGTTGTTGGTTGACAGCCGACTGAACATGAGCCATCAGTGTGCCCAGGTGGCCAAGAAGGTCAATGGCATCTTGGCTTGTATCAGAAATGGTGTGACCAGCAGGTCCAGGGAGGTTCTTCTCCCTCTGTACTTGGCACTGGTGAGACCACTCCTTGAATCCTGTGTGCAGTTCTGGGCCCCTCAGCACAAGAAGGATGTTGAGGCTCTGGGGCGAGTCCAGAGAAGAGCAACAAAGCTGGTGAANTGGAACAGGCTGCCCAGGGAGGTGGTTGATTCACCTTCCCTGGAGGTGTTTAAGGCACGGGTGGACGAGGTGCTAAGGTTCATGGTTTAGTGTTCGACAGGAACAGTTGGACTCGATGATCCGGTGGGTCTCTTCCAACCTGGTGATTCTATGATTCTATGATTCTATGACTGGTCTTCATTTTCCCTTCCTTATGTCATAACACACAGATCAGCCGAAAGTAACAGTGTGTAAAAATGCTGTTACTATTGGTCCTGGTCAAAATCCAGCATCAGAATAATGCTGTGCTTTCCTGTCATTTCATGCAAAGCAACAAATTACTAGTGTCTTCTGGGTATCCCTTCATTGTCCCCTGGTACAGGTGGTCAGAGTGATATCTATTATCCTGCGATCCTTCCTTGATATTGCCTCTGACAATGTGAGGGTGCTGGTAGCACAACTGTGTAATGAGTTTACATCCAGTACTTAAATATTACTGGGTTTTTGAGGTCAGAACTATACCTTGCTCAGGTACCTAGGTATTTTCCACACTGAAGAAAAAGGCATCCTTAACTCAGTGCAATTGAAGACACAGCAGTTTATAGCCTCCAAATTTTATAAATTAAACGTTGAGCTGAAGACTGTAAAGAAGTCAAATGAAAACTAAGTTTGTTTGCCTTTGCTATGATTTTACCTGAAGTTAACTAATTCAAAATAAGAACACACCTTTTTCTAGTTTGTTGCTTTTTGGTTTTTTACTTTAGTAAAGGCAAGGCCTTACAACTGACATACCAAAGCAAAAGAACATTTAATTCAGCATCCAGAATTTGCAATTTGGGTCCATCTGTGATAAGAACAGAGTGTGAATTCATGGCAATAGTTGCGTGAATTTTTAATAAATTGTCATTAGTCCATTATGGTACAAGCTAAAAAACTGGACCTAGATGCAGCAAGAAACTATCTGCAGAAAGCAGATACTTCATTAGCACAGAGTCCAGCTGAGCTGAGTCAGAGTAACAACCCCCTATGGCAGCATTTGATTCCATCTCACAGAGCTACTGCAATGTTGATACTGGGGCATGGTCAGAAGCACAAAGTTCCTCAAGGATAGGACACAAAACAACAAACACTAGGAGAAGCTTATGTGTTTAATGTGGTAATCTAATTAAAAGGAGTTACTTTATTTTCAACAAAAAGATTGTATGATGACAAATGTAAACATTTGTAGTAGATTAAATAGACAAAAAAGTCATAAAGTCTAAAAAAGAAACATTTAATTTCTTTTTGGTCTTCAAACTATTTGCACCGATTTGTCTGATTTTCCAAAGAAATGATAAAAGAAAAGTTCATCTTAGGTCAAAGTGTTTTCTGTTTCATTATTTGATCATTCTTTGGCAACGAAACCATACAAACAGATATTCACATAACTCTAGTTTGTAGCTCTGGTGATGACTGTTTTCCAAGATGTATTTGGGAAACAGGCTCCCACAAGTCCATTTATTAGGAAGGGAAGTATATTTGGGATTTTGTAATACTTTCTTACTGTACTTTAGTATTCATTTTTCAGAATTGCAAAGAAGGAAAAAACAAACCTCTTGAAGATGAAACACAACAATTTGAACATAATACACAATGTGAGGAATGAAAATTCCTTTTGCAGGTAGACTTTGAACACTCCTTTAGAAAATTTTGCAGACACACTAATAATCTGAATTATGTTAAAATATGCAAATACTTTTCTATGGAAACTAGAAAAAAGCTGCAAACTTTAAATCCCAGATGGAGTTCTTATTAAGGAAACATCATACTTTTGAAAATCCTATTTCTCCATCTGGTTGTAATATCTTTCAAGTGTCTCTGTATAATTGTAATGATGGTTTCTTTGGGTCACAGTCTTTATTGTTATATAATTCCACTCCTTCTCCAAAAATGCAAATATTCACCTTATCAGTCAGCAAGGACTAAATTAAGTTTCTTTGCTGATCTGAGTGGGTGAAAGTGATATAGTTGTGGTATCTCCACAAAAGCTCCGCTAAAGGAGCATGCAGTTGAAACTCTTTTCCTCCTCAAACTCTCCACAGAGAGAAGTTTTATACCAGGGCCTCTCTCTTGTCCATGTGGTCTGACTCATTCTGACTCACTGAATTTTGAGAAATCAGTGAGCTTTTACTCTTTTCTGGGAAAGCACAAAGGAGAAATCCTGCTCCAAATAAATGCAAATAAGCAAGCAGCAAACATCTCAGAAAAGCTGTTAGAGAAGTGAGAAATTATTTCTTGTCATCTAGTACTCAACTGTAATGTCATTCTGGTTACCTTATTTTTCTTTCCTGAATGAAGTTTAAAGGTTGTAAATCCAAGCTCAGTACACAATTTGAGTAAATAATAGGGAACATTTTGTTAAATTTCTATTTCAAACTGTTATTTGGAGGTGCTTATCCAGTCATTTCAGTTTAAGAATGCAAGCAATTTCATTGACTTCAGTACATTGTTCAAGTGCATTAGCTTAACCCCTGTCCGATTTACTTGGAGAAATGTCACGGTTTCTCAAAGAACATTCTCCTGTCTTACCTTATTTGCTCTCATTTTCCTGAGAAGATAATGCAAAAGCTAGAGGTTCACCCTGCGAATGTAAAAAACATCCAAATCAGTACATACTTGAAACTACTTGCACTAAATCACAGCTTTCAGCTGGGAACATCACAGAGCTGTGGTACTAAAATAACTGTATCTGCCCTGAGAGAGGCAGTGGAAGGAGGATGCCTGCTGCTAAGGAGGCCTCAGCTTTTCTAGCTTCCAAAGGATGAACAGAGGTAGTCCTGGCCGTTCACTGAGGAACCCTCACTTGGAAGTGGACATTGAAAAACTGTATTTTTCCGGGTATAAAAGCAGAAATGTTGTAAAGCCTGCAAACTCTGGAAGAGCCAGAAGGTGTCAGTCTTGTATTGAAGCTTTATAATTACCCTTCCCTCGTGCTCAATAGAACATCAAAAATTCTGCTGCTCACATTTTTTTTCTCCTGTATTTGCCTAAAAAAATAAAAAAGGAGTGACTTGCCAAAATCTGCTAGGAGCAGGTCACACAGGCTGTCCTTGAATCGCAGTGAACTTTTGCAGACCAGAGTGCAAAATCTACATTTCCTTAAATCTAGGTGCTCTTCTCTGAAAAATTGCTTAATCTGTCTGTCTTGATTTTATTGTCAGAATGACCCACTCCTGCAGAAATGCTTGTTATCAGAAAAAGACAGAGAAAATTAAGAGTGCCTGCAAGACTTTAAATGGACTAAACCTGCTGAGAAGTGGGGAAAAAAAAACCCCAAACCAACCAGCTGCAGTGAATGACAGATCATTTTAAGGCAGGCATTGTTACCAATTAAAATACATCTCATAAAATGCAGAGTCACAACACAGTACTAAAATGATAATTATTATATAATCTATAAGTTAATGTAAACATCATGATCTTCTGGATGAGCTGTAAAACCAAGTTCTTGGCCAGTCTTAACATTCAGAAGTGTTTTGGCCCTTTGGCCAAGAGCTGGCATGTTAAGACAAGGGCTCTGTCCAAATTCCATTTGGGTAACTATATTTTGCCTAACTGACATTTGCATGCAATTCAGTTAGATACATTATTATTCCCTGCTTGTCTCATACTGTAATACAGAGCTGCTGAACCAATAGCTGTTGCTATCTTGCCAGAGGTTTTAATAATCCAGGGACCAGTGAATAGATTCCTCTTAGTACCAGAACAGGGATTGTGGTCAGTGTTTTGGAGTTTGGAGTGAAAGTGGTCTATAAATAAATGTCCACAACCAAAGCCTGTTTCAAATATCACAGATAGCCTGGAAGCCTTGGCATTTACTTAGTGACGCTGAGCTCTCGAGACTGCTGGCAATATTAAGGGAATTGGTTAGCATCCCTACTTCCCTACTGAGCCCTGAATGAATGAAACAAGGAAACTGGTAGAAAGGGATGAAGAAATGTATGTGGTGTTTCTTCTTCTTAGTTGAATTTAAACTATTTATTTTTCAAACTATTTGGTAGTTTATCCAAAGTCTATACAGTGCTTCAAATCTGTCTCCAGAAGCAGATTTGACAAAGTCATTTGGCCATTCTTCTGAGGGGACTGGATAGGGATTGTGTTGTGACAGCATTGCTGCATTTCAGACAGGGTATTTTGGAGAGTGCCTCTAGGAAATTTACCCTGCCTCCTCCACAAGTTTACCCCCTTACTGGATTCTCTGGAATAGGAATGTTTTGTTGTCTATCTATACCAGGACTGTTTTACAGAAAGGCAACCATCACAGTAGCCAAGACTCTTCAAAGCACTGCTATGCAGAACTTTTGTTGAGGCTGTCTGGTCTGCACTGCGTTGCTAAATTGGAGGAGGATCTGCTCACCACAGCTAGCAGAGGGTAAGCCCGAGTCAGTGCAGTTACTGCTGAGTCCTGGAGTCCTTCCTGCCTTCTGGGCCTTTGAACAGGCCATGTGTACACCAACAAAATGATCACAGCAGCAGTGAGGATTGGAATGCTCTCCTGTGACTATCCACAGTGTCAACCCAGCCCATGGGATGTGTTTCACTGAGCCACCCAGCACTGCCCCAGATGGTACCTGGGCTTGTTTTTGGGGATAATGTACATTCTCCCTTTGTGGTATCAAAAATAGGACCACTCTGCTGTGGAGGGGCAGAGAGGCAAGCTGAGTGGACATGCCCACTCCAGAGCTGCTTATGTCTATGTTTTGGGAGCAGAAAGAGAACTGGATGTCAAACCAAGCTGTGAATACCAAGTTCTTTGTGGTTGTGTCCCACAGGTCAGGGTTGTACTTGGATCCATTCATGATAAGATACTTGAGCCCTGAGGAACCAAGCGAAGTGTAACAGGAGAAGACAGTAAAATTTTTCCTGGCTCATGGACTATATGCCCTGTTCTGCCTAGCATAGCCACTCATACCAGAGACAACAGCAGCCTGGCTGGTTTGTGCAGGAAAGCTGAGACCTGTGTACAGTCAGGGACTTTGGGACCTCTTTAGGATTAAGGAGGCCATGGAGATTGAGAATTCCCTGACCACTGTGCTCACACAGCTTGCCTTCATCAAGGTAGAGGACCTATCTGAAACCCTGCAGCTGTTTTCCTCCTCCTGCTATAGTGAACTTTTTTGCTTTGGGTTTACCATGCTCATTTTATGCCTGCAGAAAAAAATGATGACACCTCTCTCCTCAAAGCCTGACATCAGTTGTGACTTCCAGTCACTGTCAATTCATAGGCAATATTAGCATGTGTATATGTGAGCTGGAGATGATGCCATTGTTTTCCAGTTTTTCCTCTTGGGTCTTGCCACTGTGAAATAGGTTGTTCTCTTCCAGTGGCAATGACCTCCATTTCTCCCACACTTCTATCCTTAAAAACATTATGCCAGGCTTGGTATTCTGTTAGTCTTCTGTTTTACTAAAAATACAATGAAACAAGAAGAAAAAGCTGGTACTGTGTTGTATGTAGATAAAAAGTTGTACTTTATCAATCACTTTCATTGGGTAGCTCTCAGTTCAGCATGTTTGTTGCTATGCAGAATCTGGGGGAATGCTGACTGTCACAGAAATGAGCTTATAATGTATTTTATGTGTTATAAATTCAAAAGTGTATCTTGTTTCCAAGTGGAAAAAACCTAATATGTAGAATGGAAACTGGATGATTCTGGTTTTTCCTTCTTCTCTGCTGGAGTTTGACTTCTCCCAGGAGTGCTGCTCTAAGAGTTATAATCTAGCAGTACCCCATTGGAGAGTTTGGTGGCTCTGTAAGAATTCTAAGAAATCTTTGTCTTTCTGGATTACTTTTTCCATTTCTAAAAAAGTCTTCCCAACTCATTTGTACTCTTGAAACCATGAGGAATTTAAACATAAGGGTACATTCTGTTTCTGCCTTATTGCAATGCTACTCCACAGGAACTCCCTTCAGTTCCAAGGAGTTTTTCTGGATCTACATAAGTGTAAATCAGACCAGAATTTGGCTGCTAAAAATGCAGCTAATTTAGACAATGGCTTAGCATGGCTAGCATTAATGAACTCACTCTATTTAGATATCCAGCCATCGCTCTTCCAACTTAATTTCTGTTTAGCTTTTTTTTTTTAATATCCCATGGTTGTAATAAGGTTGGATGACGAGCTCCCTTACCTAGCAATCCAGGGTGTTGAGTGGCAGAAAACGTTGGAACAGTGGGAGAGTGTTGGCTAGCACTGATGATAGGAGTGCCATCCACACCCTGCGAGTGCCTGAATCAGTGAAGACATAATTCATTTTCCAAACATGCAGTACAAATTAGAACAAGACCTTTTATGGCCTTATTATTGCAAGTGCTGTGGAGAAGGGAAAATTAGTAAACTGAAACCAAGGGTCCTTCCCAGAACAAGATCTTCCTTATCAAAAGATGTGCCACACTTACTTACCCCTTGTTACATCTCAGTTCACTTTTGGCTTTCACAAAAGTGAAAGAAGTGAAGAGCTTATCTGAGATATTTTCATGTTTACTCAAGCTCTCAGCTTGCTAGTGATGCATGACTGATACTTGGGTGGTGCCGCGTTCCAGGAGATTTGTAAAGTAAATGGGAGAGTGAGACCTTTAATTATATTTAGTTTTGGAGCTTTGCTTTCCACAGCCATTGCTATAAAATCTGCAGGCAGCAACTTCAACCTCACTTAGAGCCCTTCGTGCTCAGATGTCAAAGGAGAGGGTCCCAGAAGCTGCTGTCAACAGCCAACTGGGGATTTTTTGCTGGCTTCGCATTGCCATTTGGCTGCATAATTGTGGACAGAGAATGATTTGCAAGTATATTCTAAGGCAGTTTCTATGCAGAACATGGTAGGGAACTTTTGCCGTTCAGCACGAGTTAGGCAGCCCTGAGATGCATCCAGATCGCATTAAGGATAGAATCAGTACGGAACAGCCCCTTGAAGAAGGGAGTTGCAAGGAGTTTCCCTTACCTTGCTACTGCACAGCTCCTTTGAATACTTGTTGGAAAAAAGCCAGAAAGAAACCTCATATCTTCTGTTGCTGCATTTTCAAGTACTTCAAGAAAATGTATTATGATTTTTCTATCTCATGAGCTCAAAAGTTTATTTTTTAGTTTTTAAAGTCAGAAATCTGATTGGAATCGGTTGTTTATTTTGAAACATAGATCTCCAGTGTAATTTGTTTTTATAAATTCTTTCGTTAAAGTGTAATTTTGAAAACTTTGGATTTGCCAGGTGACCTTAAAGGATAACTACACATTTACCAAAATATAATAAAGGTGTTTTTATTCTGAAGCAGTTGGCATATTTTTGTCCTGAATTTCTTTAATTATTTTTGGAAGATAAGGTAATGGATATTTATTCTGTTTAGTGTTTACACATAAAGCAAAAAAAAAAAAAAAGAACATCCATGCTTTATTATTTCTTTGTGATAGTGATGCAAGATATAATTTTTTTTTTCAGTTGTATTTTGATCTCTCCCTGAACAGATATTTTTTCCTACCTTCTAGGCATGGTTGAGCAATGAAAACGTGAACCAATAGGCTTACTTTTCATTTTTCATGAGTTCTGAAAAGGATAGAAGAAATAGTATACTCTCTACCAAGTGTTCACACTGCCGCTTACCACTTAGGCTTGGTGAAGTCACTACAGGAAAATTCTGCATAAGAGGCCTCCTTTCCTGTACCACTATACACGGTGTGTTTCTTCAAAAACTTTGTTGCAAGAATATGTGGCTATTTAACTTTTAATTTGGCACATTCTAGACAAACATACCAATATCATTTACTGTTTTGCCAAAGGAGAAAGACAGACATGCAAAAAGTTCAATGGATTCCTGTCTGTAAGGACACAGACCCTGAATTTAGACTCTGTCACTCCAGACTATGAAGTGACAGTCATTGATACTTTGTTGTAGGGGAGCATGTTCTCTCTCCAGTGCACAGTGGTGATGGATGCTACCATATCCAAAGGTAACCTGTGGAGGAGGGACTAGTTAGTATATAATTTTACAAATTTGCATCAGAAGACGAATCACAATGGCCTTGCTCATGGCAAATTGTTGAGCTACAGAGATGTGGGAATCTGGCCAGATTACAAAGAGCTCTGCCAAACCACTTCTGGCCTAAACCAGATGTACTGCCGCTGCAGAGCTCCTAACAAAAATAAGAAAAGAAAGAAAAAGTGTAAGATTTTGCATCAGTAAATTAGCTGAACATTGGCTTATCATCCATGTCTGGATGGCTGTGCCTTTCAGTTGCATGATTGGAAAAGTGCATCAAATGCCTCCTGGAGAAGCAGCACAAAACTGGATAGAATGATGCAAAGTACGCAGAAAGGCAGGAGAGTGTGCTTATTTGAAACAAATTAATAGTAAGTGTATATTAGTGAAGAGAGATGTTTACTCTAGTAACTAGTCTGACCCATGGGAATTTTGAGTTCCCAGTGATCCCTGTTAATATCCTACTTCTACCTCCCTAAAAAACACCCACATCTTCATTAGGTCAGATCAATAAGAGGAACTAAAGCATTTAACAATTAAGTAACTGTTCTCCTCATCGGATACCTTAGCTCACTGTTAGGCATTTAAGTACAGTGGGGAGTCTTCCAATATCACTAACATGCTGAGTGCAGTTACTCAGCACTAAACATCAGGGTCTGCTGAGGACAGAAGCACGTCTAAATCTAGATCATTAGTCTCCTTTTCTAGAATTACACACAAAATTACTCCAGAGATTTATACTTTTCTTTCTACACGTGCATGGAAGAGGAGGCGCTGCAATAATTTTTGCCACATTCCATTAATTACAGCATGAGTCCAGGGAGTTGAAGATATTAGTTTTACAGCAGCAGTAGTCTGTGATAGTTTGAACTTCTACTTCTCTAGTGGAAGGGTTTTCTGTAGCTTACTCCCCGCAAATTAGGAGATGCCTTGTATTAAACCCAGTGATATGTTTGGTCTGAGAAAGCTTAATGTTAGAGGAGATGGGAGTTTCAGGCTTCCCTCTGAGATCAAGACAATTAAATTCCACCTATACCTATGTTAGACAAACTGGTAGATACTCAGAATGCCCTCTGAGTCTTAGAATATAATAAACTTTTCCTAGGTCAAAGACTCTGAGACAGCTGCATCCTGCTGATATCACGTGAGGGCCTTCATTTAGGAATTATCCGTCCAGAAAACTACAGCAAAAATTCCAGTCATAAGCCATATGGCAAAAAGAGTTTTCTGTCAGTGACAGGGTCCATACTACCCTCACTTCAGCATATTTTAATAGGGTTTGTGATGGATATCTCTGACCAGTCCTTTCATATGAAGCATCAATGCTGTTTATAAAACTGCTTAGTTAATGCATCTTGTTTATCACACTCGTTGGTAAATTTAATAATAGTATGCTGCAGCAGAGTGCATAGAAAATCTGTTGATTGAAGTTTCTTACCCAAGCAAATATTAGCTTTTAAAAAAGAATTATCTTTCCAGGGCTCTGACATATAAATATTTCTCTCCTTTTCAAAGTAAGGGTGATATTATTACCTAGCAAAATTGGAAAGTGAGACAAAAAATTGTGCAACTGAAAAATGAGATTGAATAACATCTCCAGGAAATCTCAATCTTTTCCTGTCTTTCTGTGTCATGATTATACAAAAAAAGCTAATGGGTAGGTATATTTTCAGCATAGCCCATGCGATCCTCATATTAACATTCATGAGATCATTAAAATTAGAATGGTGAGAGAAATCAGTGTCCTAATCTTCAGGCTGACCATGGAGCTGCTGCTTTCAAACCAAATGCTTTGTCCTGAGAGGCCATTTGATACACCAGAAGGGAGTCCTGTTAAGATTTACAGTACAGACAACAGTATTGCTCTTGAAGCATCTGTGAAGGAGTGTAAGAAGCCTAAGCAGAGGTAGCAGCAAACAGCTGTATGAGGGAGAGAAAAAAAAAAAAAAAGAAAACCCACAAAAATGAAGATGCAGAAAGATTATTTGGTGAAAATTCAGTGTTAAGTATCAATGCAAATCACTGGGATTATAATAGAGGTTGACAAACCTCCTGAATTATGAACCAGAGTATTTAAGATACCTTTTATTATTCATTCCATCAGTACTAAAGAGATACAGAAATTATATTGCTCTGAAATGGAAGCTGAGTTGACCAGCAAATTTGAATACATGTAAAAAAATATTATTTAAGTGGAACCTTGTGAAAGTACTTCTGCTTTTTAGTTGTGTGTTGTCAATCACAATTGAAACATTCCACATTTTAAATTAATGATCCAAGACTTATTTTAAATTATGCAAGCACTGTTATTGTCATTTGTTATTGTAACAAAACCTGATTTTAATATTTTGGCAGAAGACCAGAAATAATTTCTTCTGTTTTATACACATATTTTCAAGAGTCTTACCTGAAATTCATAAATATCAGTGGAAATTTAACTCTTTTGCAGGAAATTGTATTCACTGTATTCATGTAATATTTCAAAATATGCCAAAGGCTGTTGGAGTGGATGTTAGGATTTTTTAGCAATTCTGTCAATCGTAATGAAATAAAATAACATAATGGATGGAGCCACATCAAAGGCTGTTTTCAATAACAAAATATTCTTGTTAGCTTGGTTCAGAAGACCCTGTGGCAAAGCATGAGCAATGTTTTTCAAGTGGTTACTGAGTATGCAGTTTCAGTAGGTGCTGAGGTTCTGATTCACATCCAAACTTCATGATTCATAATCGGTTTTGTCATAAATTCAAATATATCAGGGTCCAAGAAGGTTTAATGCTAAATCCAAGTATCAGAATGAAAACCCATCTTCAAGTCTGAGAAAGGTTCAAAGGTTTGGTTGACATCTCACAGTGCTCTCCATAGAGAGCGACTTCATAAAATGCACTAATGTAAAATGCAAACTGAATAAGCTAGCGTAAAAATCAGTGTAATTGCAAGAGAATTGGTTGGGGTTTTACATGAAGATTTAAATAATTCATGTTCTTCTTCCATTTTTGACATCTCAGCCCAGCTCAGGCAAAAGCGTGGGCTGAAAAGACAGCTACACTAGGTAGGCAGCCAATTAAAACAAACTTTCATAAAAGAGCAGGATGATTTTTCAGGACATACGTCGTTATTTTGTGAGCACCAATATAACTTCCTAAATGTCTCACAGATGCAGTTTGAAAGAATTTGCATCCCCCCTCCCAGTAAAAATATCTTAACCATCTCAAAGAAGAGACCATCTGGAGGCTTACTCACTTTGGGGGATGCTGAGTTAATTGAGTGAAAGTACAAATAACTCTTTAGGAAAGACATGCTGAGGAATAGCATTAAATTCAAAAGTGGTTAGAAGTGTCTCCAAATGAATTTACTTCAGTATTGCTATTACTTATCAGTTGTATTATCACCATATATGGGAAGTGTAGTTATAGATCAGAGCTCATTTTGAAGGACTGTAAGAAGGAATTTGTTGAGTACTGTTACATGCATTTAACACTAAAAACTCAGTCAAATCTCAATAATATTTCAGTAATAAAATTCATACAGTTAGCTGAAATTTGCCCTAGCAGCTATTTTCAGACTAGTTTAAGAAGCTTTCAGGTAGTTTAAGAGAAATTTATGTTTGTTGTCAGGTAGTTTAAGGAAAGTGTCTTCATAAAGCCTCTGAAATTATCTCGGAATTAAGACATATGATTCTCATTAAAATCAGCCAAATGCTTGCAACAAAATTTGTATATGCTTCTTTGAAAATCAAAGGGCAATGGCTGAAGAGTCAGAGTATTATAGATTTTTAACCACAGGATTTTCATTAAATTTTATAGAAGTTATACAGATCAACAAAATATTTCTAAGAGGGGCAAGGGGATGAAATGTACATCAGGCTCACTGTTGGTCAATATTGGGGTCAATATCTTTTAGCCTCTTCCTTAAGGATCCAGACAATGGGACAGAATGCAACTTCAGAAAATTTACAGATAATAGAAAACTGGGGAAAATGATTAATAGATTTTGTGGGGGTTCTGCCCTCCAGAGGGACATCTCAAGGCTAGAGAAATGGGCCAACAGGAACCTAGTGAACTTCAACAAGAGGGAAATATCAAGTCCATTACCTGTAAGGAACAACCCCAAGTGCCAGCACAGACTCAGGACTGATCAGCTATAAAGCAGCTTGGCAGAAAAGGACTTGGATGTCCTTATGGATACTAAGCTGATCATGAGTGATCTGTGTCTGTGGAGCAAAGCAAGGCCTGGTCTGCATCAGACAGAGTGGTGCCAGCAGACTGAAGCATGACTGGCAGATTTTCAAGTGAAGAGGCAGCAGCAAAAGGAATGCGTTCACTTTCTTGTTCAAAGAGGTAACTCCATCTGCCTGGAGGAGAGTCTGAGCTGTGACTGAAGGGTGTAGCACAGGTGTCCACCCATGATACTTGGGAATAATATGGGATTACCAACTCTGTAGTTACTAGTTTTCCCGGCTACGTTTCTCCTGTGTTTACTGGTTGCTGTTGGGAATTGCTCTGCTTTTTCATAGACCTGCCTATATATTCAGGGCTTCCATTTGTCTGATGTGTTTTAAGAGTTATATATTTCAAAGTGGCAATACTCTGCTGAGGGAGTGCTGAGAAATTTCAGCTGAGAAATCTCGAGTATCATTCAGACAATTTACAGATTACTCCTCAAGCTGCTGTCTGTAGCCTGGAACCTTGTCAGTTCTAAGCCTTGTAGATCCCTTGTGCTTGCAGTCTCTGTGCCAGGAACTGTCAGCGTAGGAGACAGAGGACTGTCTTCAGAAGACAGTCTTCTGACTGACTGCGAGTGCCGGTTTTATAGCTTGAAATTTTCTTCTACTTGGCTCCTCCTATTACCACCTGGGCTTTTTATGCAGTATGAAAGGAGTAGTTTTTGTCATGTCATCTTTATATTGACCTTTTCTAGACTAGGACTTGTCTTTGGTCTTTGAATCTTTCTTTGCACAGGCCTACTTTTTTCATTGTTTTTACCCTGGGTAAGTTTAATTTATCCTGTCCTAGTGACTGGAGAGATTTTATATCTCAGACCTTAGCTTTATGCTTTAAGCTCTCCCTTCACTCATCATTATAGTTAAATTACTTATTTACATCTATTTACATGTTTACTTTAGTGGATCTGGGATTGTTAAAAATTAGGCAGATTGAGTCCTTTCCAATTCATGTGAAGTTCCTACCAAAGTAAAACGGATTTAGGAACCTAAATATTTTTGAGGATCTATATCTTATTGCTTTTTGGTCATATCCATAACTGGCTTAGGAAAGCAGTCTTGAAAGTGTATTGTGTTGCCAAATTGTATTTAAAATATATCAGTTTCACACAGCAAATTGTAATAACCTAGCAGTTAGCATAAGAATGGGAATTAAGATAAAAAGTTCAGTTCTCTGCTACCTGAGAACGCTGAAACTGAGGACAGGTATCAGCTACTAATGTTTGCTGTGAGTAGGTCTCTGCTCTTTCTCACACTAAAGTTGCTGCAAAAGATTTTTCCCAGTGCGAGAAGGCTGTCTCTGTAAAATGGGTAGAGCAGTAGGAGCTTCCAAATGGAAGAGGAGAGTGCAAAGTGGCCCTAGTAGTTGAAATCCCTCTATTACTGCATTGTTTTCTACAGCAGTCTGAAAGCAACAGAAATTCTGCTCTAGTCTTTCAGGTTTTGCAGCCTTCACACCTCTCCAGGATTGAAAAAGTTGCTACTTAACTTGTTTGGCCTATCCAAAAGGGAACTGCTCAACTCCACGCATATATGGGTTATAGTACCTTTCTCTGCTCCCTTCCCCGTTCTTCAGAGAGCCAATATGTCTTTTCTATCATTTGAAAACTTTCAAGTGAGGACTGTGATGTCTCCTGTGTCCTGTATACTGCCTAGTACATAGACAGTATGATTAGAAACAAGCAGAATTAACTATACAAGTCAAAGAAAATCAAAACTAAACCTATCTGAAGTCCACAGGTTCACCTTCCTCTCCCCAGCATGGCTTCCTTCACAAACTGGGAAGTGCTGTGGTGCCAATATACTCTGCTTAATTGATGCAATCCTAGTCTGGTGTCGAGACTGAAGGACCATTTGGAGCACAATAAACACAACTGTAAAAAAAAATCAAAGTAGAACAAGTTACATTGACCTCTGTGTAGAAATAATTTTTTAAAAAGCCTGATATTTTATGACACAGGCAAGAAAGAAAAGTCCTATGTGTGCTATGGCTTACAAATCTGTGGAAGCTATTGCAACCTGTGGCCAGTCCTCACTTTAGACATTACTCAGTGTATAGGATGATGTCACAGAAGGATTAGGTCTAATCCTGAATGAGAAAGCCTTGTGATGACTCAACAAGAAGCAGAAAAGAGGGAGCTAAATCAGCTTAAAGTCAGACTATATGGGTTTGGATGGAATCAGCATTTTGCATGTGTGGCCATGTTTTGAACATAATACTGTTCCCAATGATACTCTGTCTATGACTTCCCTATTCTTGCCTCCCATTTTGGCATGCTACTGGTCTGCTGCCTGCCACTAACACAAAATAGGAGATAATGCTTCAGGATCAAAAGGAAAATTTTAATTAAGAGCAGAGCTCTATGCACCACATAAGTCTTACAATGCATTGATCAGTGCAAACAGTCAATAGACAGATCAAGGCAGAAATTCATTTGTCATGTGGAACAAAATGTGTTTGCTAGATAAACCAGCTCTAATTCTCAAATTCCATTGGTAACCCCTGATTCTTCTACCTGGCAAAGCCCAAGTAGTTTTAAGTGACTAAATTTGCTTACCTGCTAAATGCTTGGCATGGATTACCTGCTGTTTTCTCCAACCCATAAAGCTCTGTTCAGCCCATCTCTACGGCAGCAAGAGGACAATTCTTTCTGGAGAGGACAGGTCTGCAATTAGCGTAGAAGCTATCAATGAGCAATGGAAAATCTTTGAAACAAGCCCTTTAGTCAGACCTTCACTTACATACAAATTGGCTAGGCAGTAAGGTTCTCAGGGCACTACTGGGTCAGCATAATCTGAATCAAAAGCAAAAATAACTGATTTGAGTGTTATTTGAAGCAGTCACTGCAAAGTGGGCCTATTCTCATCAGTAGTACTGAAGATATCTTTATTGTAGTAAAATAAAAGCAAACAATTTACAGAGATTTCCAGAACATTTAATTTAACTGTTGTTGGAAAAGCACCAGAAACCTGTTTGGGGAAGTAATAAATGGAAAATTATTTTGCAGCTCATTATGGATCTGATAGAAACTTATTTATTTTTAAAAGTGTTACAGAAGTGAGTGATAAGTATTGCAGACATGTTTTAGTTTCTGTTTCAGGGAGGTACTATTCAAAAGTTTTCTTTAGATTTTTAAGAGATTAAGAAATGGGGACTCCAGTCTTATATCCAAGTGTAATGTTTCTTTACTCACACTGTTGTTTTCAGTCTCAAACACAATTACTTCATTGAAAGGTGGTGTTTAGTCAAAACAGATTTCTAAAAAACTTGAAGACTTATTTCACAAGTTTGTTAGACAGTATGGGGGCTGCTATAAAAGCTCTGTTTTGTAACTGCCAAATTAAAATTTTAAATAGAAGGGCCAAATTTGCCTCAGATGTAAGTCCCCTTCCATGGATGTAACAGTTGGAATGAATTTGTTCCATTATTTTCACTGCTAATTACTCAACTTTTAAATTACTGTTGCAAGGCTTAGAAATGTAGGAGTACAGGAACGAGATTCTTGCACATGAACTAAAAATGAGAAGAATAACCACTTCCCCTTCCATTGCAAAACATTTCACAGTTAAAATATTGTGTAAACTGGAAAAAAACATAGATATAGAAATCAATGACAAAGGTTATCTGGCAGCTCTTTGTAATCCTTTGTATAACAGCTTTGACATCCCAGTCACTTCCCAGTGGACAGTTGTCAACTCAACTATCAAAGTTCCACTTCCCAGCTGGAATAGTTTTGCATAAAGAGGCTACAGGTGTCAGCTTGAGGACATGAAGGAATTCTAGCAGTCTGAACACATGGAGAGGATGTCTCACAGTATTTGTGTGCTCCCCTGGTAGAGGATAATAGATAGAATCAGCCCAGTGACTGGTGCTCCATTCCTTGTTACACAGAAAATGTTCTGGTGAGGTTGTGTGTGTGCGCAGATTTCTTTTCTTGTCTCATCATGAGTTTCTGGCTTTTGAGTGGAGATAGCATGAATATTCATCAGGAACTGGCAAATTTCTGTGACAGCATCTAATCCCTCCTATAAATCCTTAGGTTGTTGAACAACTGTCTTCTGTCCAAGTATGGAAGACAAAAGGAGAAAAACACTTCAACATCATGTGTTTCTGAGAAAAAGAAAAGATGATCTGGAAAAGATTAAGGAACACTGACAGTAAAAAAACCCAATAAAGTTAAAAATCAAAACAAGGATAGTCACAAAGGGACTCTATGTTGATCCAATAAAAACTTGAGGAGGTTCTGGGCCAACTTGGGTGTATTTGAGTGTAATTATGATCCATCTCCAAATCCACTGCTTAGCTGAAGCTAACCCAATATAGATACCTAAGCTCACCAGGGCCTCTTTATTTGATGTTAAACATTACTATTATGAGACTTCAGTTCTACGCAGCCCATCTTAGTATGAGAAGCTCAGCAGCTGGTTCAACACTTGATCATGTTTCAGAAATAGGAACTTTCCTTAGGTCTCTCTTTGATTTGTAAAATATTCTCAGAACATTCCTAGCAAACACCAAGAACAGAGAGGTGCTTGAAAACCAGTTACTTATTTTTTAAAAGGAATCAGAAAAGAAGTTTTTAATTTTTTCATAATACAATATCATTTCTAATACTTGCAAAAATCATGAAATTTGGTCTCTAGACCTTCCTGGCTAGACAGAGAAAGTTCAAAGTTAAGTCTTTCAGTTTTTGACTGAGCATCAGAACTCTTCATATGCAGGTTGTGTTGTGCTTCTCATTGCATCTTCTTAAGCTGATGTCACATAGAAAAAACATAGTTAACAAAATACAAAAAGAGGCACAATATAGGGCTCAATCCTGAAAACTAGAGGCTATAAAATAAACATCAGAGGGAGGAGGCAGATTTCTTTATTCTGGTTGCAGGTGATCTTGAGTGCTATC
>WAAB01006907.1:87822-115621 GCA_013389865.1 Piaya cayana
GTGATTCTGTGATTCTGTGATTCTGTGATTCTATGGCCAGGAATATTTGTTCACTTTATTCAGTGAATACTTAATATCAAAACAGGAGGAGAAATGGGTTTTAATTCCTGCTGGCTGAAGACAAAAATGAAACAGTGCTCATAGGTCTCAGATAAATATCTTTCTTTTGGGTTAGTGTGGTGAGGTTTTGGTGGGAGAGGGCTGCAGGGGTGGCTTCTGTGTGAAAATTCCAGAAGCTTCCCCACTGTCTGTTAGAGTCAATGTCAGACGGCTCCCAGGTATACAGACTACTGACCAAAGCTGATCCCACCAGCAATGATGGTAGCACCTCTGTGAAAACATACTTAAAAAGGGGAATAAAAATATCTGGGGGTGAGCAGCTGAGAGAGGAGAGTGAGAATATGTTAGAGGAAAACCTCTGCAGACAACAAGGTCTATGAAGGAAGAGGAGGAAGAGCTGCTTCAGGTGCCAGAGCAGAGGTTCCCCTGCAGGTGAAGACCATGGTGGGGCAGACTGTCCCCCTGCAGCTCATGGGAGATTCATGGTGGAGCAGATTTCTACTTTTAGCCCATGGAAAACTCCACACCAGAGTAGGTGGATGCCTGAAGGAGACTCTGACCACACAGGAAGCCTGCATTGGAGTAGAATTCTGCTGGGACTTGTGGAAAGAAAGGGGTTCACTATAGAGAAGGTTTGCCTGCAGGACTTGTGGCCCCATGAGGGACCCTTGCTGGAGTAGAAGCCCATGGGATGAGCTCACATTAGAGAAATTTGTGGAGGACTGTCACCTGCGGCAGAGATCCCACACTGGAGCAGTGGAAGGGTGTGAGTGTTCTTCCCCTAAGGAAGGAGTGGCAGAGTCAATGTGTTATGAACTGACCCCAACCCCATTCCCCAACACCCTGCACCTCTGGAGGGAAGGAGGTAGAGAGTTCGGGAGTAAAGTTGAGCCTCAAAAGAAGAGAGGTGTGGGGTAAGTTTTTTTAAGATTTGGGTTTATTTCTCATTATCCTACTCTGATTAAATTAAATTAATTAATTAATAATTACTAAATACTAATTAATAAATAAGAATTAAACCAGTTTCCCCAAACCAAGTCTGCTTTGCCTGTAAGTGGTGAGTGATCTCTCCCTGTCATTATCTTGATCTATGAGTCTTTTGCCATATTTTTCTTCCCCTTACCCACTGAGGAGGGAAGTGATAGAGCAGCTTGGTGGGCATCAAGTGTCCAGCCAGGGTCAACCCATCTTATCCAAACTTGGACATTCCAAAGTTTTGTTCCTGGAGGACCATTGTGGAAAGGGGGGGGTAAAAAAAAAATCCATTAGCAATAAAGTGACATCATAGCTATTAGCACATTATAATGTGCTGTATCTCACATAACCAAAATCCTGAAGTAGGGGAATGGCTTTAGAGTGACTTTATTACTTATCATGTGAGGCAACTCGGGTACAAAAGCTTTTGCCTTCAGACTGACTTGAGTCAAAGCAATTAAAACATATATCACTATTTTTTTATCTTTCATTGGCCTCTCCAGCTATGTGCTATCCTTGCTCATGGCACAAATTGAGATCATTGGTTGAACTGGTGCCAGATAAAGCTGTTCCAGAAACACATCACATGAAAGAATAAAGAGTCAGGATTAATATCCAAATGCTCTGTTCCAGGAGGTCTCCTGCCACTCCCAATAGTTCTCTGATGACCTGCCATTTCATACAGTCTGTGTCTATTTTATTTTTGCCTTAAGTTTCATTGCTGGTTCTCTCATCTAAGTGTCAAAATACTTAGATGCTCTGAACTCTTTTCTGATCACTGTTACCCCTATGGTGTTCTTAGCTTTGCCTGATATGTGGAGGTTCTTGCTCTCCTAATTGTAGTGACCATCTTTGGGATCCTGGAGAGAGAACTGCCTACCTCTGCCATTTCCAGCTCACCTCGAGGTTAGGGCTGTAGAACAGACCATAAAAAGAGAAGCCTCCACCTTTTAGGCCTTATGAGGAACGGCTGAGAGAGCTGGGGTTGTTTAGCCTGGAGGAGAGGAGGGAGATGGCTTATTGCTCTCTATAACTACCTGAAAGGAGGTTGTAGAGAGGAGGGAGATGACCTCTTCTCNCACTGGAAAAGGCTCTGCAAGTGGGTTCATGCTTCAATGCAAAGTAGTAAGTGTAACATTGTAGATATGCATTCTACATGGTATGCTCATGCGTACTGGATCAGGCTTCTCAACGAAGAGGGCTAGAAAATATGCCCTTTGGGGAACCTGATCATGCTTATATAAATTACATTGACTTTGAATTGCTCAGTCCATGTCATCTTGAGGAACGCGCAAAATTACAGCATCTGTTATCCATGGAAACTGGGTTAAAAAAAAGAAGCTATATCAGACAATTCTTGGACTGATGCATGAACATCTATTTCTGAGTTAGTTCATGTTCCCAACCAGAAGTTATTGCTTCTACAGTTATGTGACTGAAACTTCCTAGTTCAGTTTTATTTAGTATTGGTCAGATAGGAGTTTTGGAATTGCGATGCATTTGTTTCCAATTTTCCTTTTATTTTGCTAGGCAGTAGAATTTAATGAAGATCTAACCAAGACCAGAATTTTAACTGTCCCGTAATTATTTTGACATAATAGCAGGAAACTGTTTTATTGGATGATTCCATTTATAATTGCAATATAATTGCTCTTGTGTAAATCAGAAATAAGTATATATGAGTTGTAAGTTGTTTTGCAAACTTAAAATAAACCTGTGGATGCTGAGTGACTAATATACTGAAACACTAATTCTGAATATTTCAGAACTATATAGAAATAGATGTGCAGTTCGATAGAACATGGGGAATTGTAGAGAGGTTTTTTTAAGATCAGGTAATTACATAATATCAAAAATATAAGATATTTACTAATCATATTCTGCATTTCTTAAAGAATAATTAGTGGCATTTTCTACTTTGTATTTATTTTCATTCTTTTGTTTTCCCTGTCCTCATATCTATCCCTGATAATAATTTTATATTTTGGATTTTTTTTTAAAAAAAAGGTTAATAAATGTCAGCCTACAATTTAAAAACCATAGCAGTAAAATAACAAATTTATGCTTTTATATACAGCACCTTCAGCTATATTTTGCATATCTTGTTCTGCTCTCAGTCCTGCCTAGTTTGATTTCTGCTGAGTGATGTCTTTGTCCAGGATCTCCAGATACTTTCTCTGAGAAGGACCCAAAGAGGAAGAGGGCTCGGTTGGAGGCAGAGGTTATAATGAGAAAGTAGTACTGACTCATGGCAGGTAGCAGAAGGTTAAACAACAAACAGCACCATTCAGGAGATGGGAAACAGTGTGGGAATGCTGAGCTGAGGGTATGGAGCTCATAGGCTGCAGAAGAGGAAATGGGAACTGGGAATGGAGGGAGAACTTAAGGTCTGGGGAAACAGTTGATAAAGACTACGGAGAAGAGGGAAAGGAGAGTTGGGGCTCAAAAAGGATTAGGAAGGCCTTATTTCTCTAGTTCAGAGGTGTGGAGATCGCAAGGACTGGCTCTGGTGGAACTGGGAGATTGGGTATGGAAAAATAATTGTCAGAAATGAAATAAATCTAAGCAAGGAGAGGTGGGGAGGAAGATAATTGGGTTTGGTATGCGAGGAGGGTGCTTTGAAATGCCAGAGACCTTGGAAAAAGACTGCTTGGGAGGATATCCTCTATTAAGAAGGTGTTTGCAGGAGTTTTTAGGCAGGAAGGCCTAGGGGATTTGAGATCTGGGGCAGAAGAGATTGAGAACTGTAGGGTGTGAGGGGGAAGTTAGAATTGGCCATCAGGGAAATATTTTTATCTGAGCCCTGCCAAATATTTTTATCTGGCCCATGATGTTAGAGCAGAGGCAAATACTTTGAGAACTGCTTCCCTGTTCTCATGCAAAGAAGTAGCCCTTCCCTTATTCTCAGTTCCTAGCAATTACAGTAGCTATGTTTGGATTAAAGAACCCAGAGAATACCCTTCAAATCATGAGTGACAATAATTCTGAATAATCTGGGTCATTATTGTGCCATATGGAAATTCCCTACCTGACTGTTGAATTGAGAGACTGAAACAATGTTTCTGAACTTTTTCCACACAGGAAGCTGCCTAGTAAATCCAAGTTTAAAGCCAGATGCTCTTCCACACAATGACACACATCACTTTCATCTTAGCTGTTTCCTTAAATATCTCTGCTCTGTAGGAAACTAGTCCTAAATCCTTGTCTCAGTTCTCACATCCTTCAGTAGATGGCCAGATAATCCTACTCTTCATATGCAATGAGACCTGAATTTGTTTAAATTCAGATTAGCACACATTAGTGCTCTACTTTGGTTTTAGTCTGGTTTTCTTTTTGGATAGATTAACACTGAGCATACTTGAAGTCCTGTTCTTAATACACAGCTATTTACAAACCACTTGATACAGAAGTCATAGCACATATTTCTGTTGGCTGATAATCCTTTGTCAATGATGGATGAATATCAGGTGTCGTTTCTGATTCTTTTGGATGTGTCAGCTGCCTCCAGTACTCTTGACCATGAGCTGACCTGTGCTCTGGCAGTTTGAAAGCAAGGACAAATGGCATGAGTTGTGGAGCTCAGAGTTATGTGAAACTTTAAGCTTTGAAGCATGTTGACAATGATTCTTCATTTCACGGCATTTTTGTTAACATTTTTTGTCAATTAATATTTTGACTATGCAACTTTAGCATTTGTCTAGGCCTCTGCTTGCTCACCTCATAAATTGAAAAAAAATCCTGTGAGTTTATACAAAATATTTTCTACATGTATTTTCCCCATGGTCTTTTGCCTTTAGCTCATCCTACAACTGCCTCAAAAAACAGATAAAAAGAAGCCATACTCCAAAAAGTATGCTTGGAAATGCCACCCACCTATGCCCACAACAAGCAGCCAAGCAGTTTCTCTTGGACGTAGGCATTTGGGGCAGTTTTTATTATCAAAGGTGGATGCAGTTCTGCTAGACAGATCTTGTCCTTATTGGCTCCATTGCCAATATCTCTGCTGTTTTTATCTGCATATACTGTTACAGCATACTGATTTCCTCCATTCAGTCAGATTTTGGGTTACACACAGCACCAAGTGATAATTCCATACTATATATTCCATTTCAAATGATAGGGGAGGAGAAAAGGGAAGGCTATACATCTCAGCCTCCACTTTTCTGTTCTGTGTGGGACAGCAGAGACATAACCTCGAGTCGTCTTTAAGTTGCAGACCCAAAATCAGCGCTCTGAAGTCCACCTGGAAACAGTTGCCAACCACTCAGACACAGGTTCCAACCCTTCTTGTGTGTCCAGCTCTTCTCAGGAAGTGTGTGTGAGCCATCAGACAGAGTCACTAGGTGATCCTAGCATCTAGGGACACGTAGAGAACTTTGTATCCCAAGATGACTAAGGGAAGGATGGCACCCACAGCATCTGAAAGGATGTCAACTTCTTGATTCAATTTCTATAGTAAGGCATGTTCTGCCATGTCAACTCAACCATGGAAGGAGTCTGTGTTTAAACTACTAGTCAGGTGTAAATATGAGATAAATAGATACAAGTTTCTCCACCTAATATTTACTAGCCTCCTAGATACAATTAGTCAGAGAGATAGATAATTAGATGGAGAGATAATTCAATGATTAATAGCAAATGCTGATCTGTGCAATGCAGACATCTCAGGTAAGCACTATGAGGACAGGAACTTGTTCATTTTACAAAGAGAGGGCAGTAGAGGGATTTCTTTTACTTTTAAAGATTCAATTACATGTCAGCATAGCTCTAGGGTTAGGCATGGCTTATGAAATCCTACAGACACAGTTAAATCCATGTCCTCTACCAAGAGAAATAAAACATTCCCTTGTGACCTGCAACATTATATTAATTTCTTTAGTTCTTTGCTGAAGAGGGGAAAAAAAGAACAAATAATAAGGTGGTTGATTACACAATCCTGACATTCGTCCATTTGCTGTTGCTTTTTTTGGCCCCTCTTAAGCCAAGAAAGACATGAGCACTGGGAAGGATATGTATTTCCCTGAGGGACTTGAACTAGTGCCGTGCCACAGCCAACAGCTTCAGCCACTTGGAAAAAGTGCTATGTTGTGTCTTCCAAAAACTGTTCCCAAGGCTTCATAATATTTGATGATTAGACCCGTGTTGTTTACCATAGGGTGGCAGCTACACTCGGTACAAACTTGTTGCTTTATTATGCACTGGCTCAATCTGTTTGTGCAACACTTTACATGTGGAGATTAAGTCAGTGAAACACTGGCTGTGGTGTAGTGGTATTTACTAAACTACAAATGTCTCTGTTTTCCTCTTTGTAGAGTACTGAGGATAGATGGATTTCAACTGCCTTGTAGTTTTAAAAGAAAATTACTATGTGTAATTGATTACTGTGAGATTGGTCTATTATCTGGCCTCAAATCTGTCCTGTAATCTTATAATACTCCACTCCAGCCTTTGTTCATTGCCATTCCCAGACTTCTCCATCAGCTGTTAGTCAGCACCTCTATGTTTTTTCTCCAAGATGTACACAAGGCACCAGAGGCAGGTGCAGGAGACAGGCACAGCTGCTCATGATTGTTTTAACACCAATTCCGTGCTCTCCAGTTGTGAAGTATTTCCAAAGTTTGTTTTCCTTGGTGAAATGAAAACAATGAAAAGAGAAAATCTGTTTATATTCCCATAAACTGGTACCCAGCTATTTCTAAACCTAACTTTTACTTATGATTTTTATCATAAGGCTTCAGTTGAACAGGTTCCTTTGGTTTAGCTTTGTTTTCGCATTATTCTGTAATCCTCTGTGGCTTGAGACAACAGGGGTTGAGTTTCATTTACGTAGACAAGTTATACAAGGAACATTACCACAGCAACTAAGATCCTGACTTATAAGACAAAACATATTCTACCCTCTATTCAGACAGGATTTACAGGTATTTAGCTAATCATATGTTCGCAGTTCCTTTGATTTTGAAATGAAGTGCTGTCTATATTATTAATAGCGCCGTCACCTTGACTGGTGCAAATTCACCCAGCTGTTTTATGTCAGTTGAAGAGCTGGCCATTCATTTTCAGAGTTTTCTGTTTTCATCTTCCTTTGCTCTGAGTCAAAGCACTATCCTAGAAGTGATTACATTAGATTTAATATTTTCTGAAAATTCCTCAATATGGCAGGAACAGTATAACTGTCCCCTTGCTTTTCTTGACTGGGTAACAGCCAGATAGTTCTCTATCACTGAGAAAGATTATTGCAATAAGGGCAAAAGGATATTGTTCTGATATGAGTTTTATCATCACTTTGCTGTTCGGCTCTTTTTCTTTTTTTTTTTTTTTTCATTTGAAATGTGATATTGCATGTTACTACATAGCCAGGCAAGAACAAAATCCTCTCTGCGACAGAAACATAAGCCTGGAATGACAGGTAGAATCCCTGCTCAGCTTTGGATTTCCTGTTATGCAAGTCAGTCCACAAAGTCTCTGTCTTAACTCCTGAACTGCAAAAAACCCCTTACTATACTGCTACTCCCTGCATTTTCAGGCTATGAAATGTTCAATTACCCTTCCTTAGGTGTAACTGCATCAAGAGTAGGAGTGATACTAGTACTTGTGCTAGGATCTTTTGTGGCTCTCCCTACCACAGCAGGAAAATTAGCCTACACTGTCTCTTGATTTAGTTGTGTGCAAATCCAGGAAGCATTGGACAGTTTGGATGATGTTTGTTGTTTAAGCAGTTGTTGCTATATTCTCCAAGGGATAGATGGTGAGCAGGCTGGTGTAGCATTAGCAGTAATACATGTTGAAGCTTGGAAGTCTCTGAGAAACTTCAAAAATCCTCTCATCTCAGAAGTGCCAAACAAGTTCTTATGTAAAGCCTACATTCTAGCCTCACTTACATGCACAAAGCCTATTTTCAGCCCTCAAAGACAACAGAAGTCATAGAGACTTCTCCTGTTTCCCTGGAATTAAAAACTCTAGGAGCTCATTGGAATGAACCTCTCAACTCCAAAGCTTTCTTCTGGTTTGAGGCACTTCTTGTTAAAAAAGTAACAAGAAAGATTACAAAAGGAAACTTCTCTGAACATAGGCTCAGCAAATGAGAGATGAGGGCCAAACATCTACAGATGTGCAGTGTACACAGGTCAGGCTGCTGTGTCAGCCCAGCCTTGACCATATGCTCATCTGCCTGTGTTCTGATGCCATGTAATGATGCAGAGGTGATTCCTGGAAGAAGAGTCCTGGGTCTCCTACCATGTGGACCACCAGCTTTTCTCATCCTTGTGTAAGCGTGCCTATCTGTGGTCTGAACCACAGGTATTTTATAGGCACATATATTGGAGAATGCACTGGCTTGCTGATGGCTAAGATAGTCAAAGAAGGTTTCAGATATAAAAACTGTAACAGATATTGATAAAAACTGGGTAAACACTTTCTATGGACCTGTTACAATGCTTTCATAAACAGGGGCAGAACTTCTCTTCAAAACATATGAACATGGAGAACATCTTGTTGAAAGTAAAGCTGTTTAAAAGAGGCTAAGAAGGATTTATTTTTCACATTTTGTTGCTGTTTGAACTTTAAAATTCCCTGCTGAGTCTTCCTGTGCAGCAGAAATATTCTAGCTGAAATGATATAGCAATAGCAACACAGAGTTTAATAAATTCACTCAGAGGTATGCTTTGGTTTCATTAGCTACAGAGAATGACTGTAAGAAAACAAAGGACTAAGGTTACCATCAAGGTTAAGAGTATAATTATATATTGCAAAATATTTCTTGGTTTTTTGTTTTTTCATTTGTTGTTGGCTAGCACGTCTCTAATCCTCTGCTTGCTGATAATTTAGACCACAGTCATGTGAATTCACTTTAAAAAACACTGTACTTTGGTTAAAGAGTCTCCAACAATGCTATATTTCCAAGAACAGATCAGATTAGTGTCTGTGTTAATTTACTACCCTCAGTCCACCTTGAATAGACCAGTTGTTGATTAAACACACACCGAGGACAAATCAATAAAGAGCCACAACTTTGATCTGGTTGGTGCTCTTTCAGATTACATAAAGTAATGGTCTTAATGAACCATGGTTCTCTTGCCTTCACAGTGTAAAATCATGTGTTTCAAATGGTTGCTTATTAAAAACATGATGAAATAGCAACAAGAAGTTTCTCTTGTTTACTCACTTCAAACGGTGTAATAGCAGTTTGCTCATGCTTTTCTTATCCAGTTTAAGTTTTTATTTGGAGATTTTTACACGTGACCCAGAAGTCATGCTTTGATCTTTGCCAATAACAAATTGCATGATTTCCTAAAGGTACAACTTATGTCTATTTTGTAATGTTGAAGAGGGCAAGTTAATATCCCAGTGTCACAAGATACAATTACTGAATTCTCTAGGGATGAGTCTTGGCTTTGGCTGTCATAAGAAGAAAAGCAGAACCAGAACGAGGCATCAATGTGCTGTTAGTCTGCCTTGACCGTACCTCATGCATACATTTTATTTTCTTGCATTGCTATGAAACATACCTGCTCACTAGCTCTGATTTCCTCTGTCTAAACTGATTTTTAAAATTGCAGCTGACTGTTCCCTCTGCCCAGCACTGTAGCTCTAAGTGTTCCCTCACTGATAAGCATTTCAGTTACCTCTTCATAGTCCTTTGTAAATACCAGCTGAAACAAATTAATCCTTTACTAGCTTTAAGCTATCTGCTGTAAAAGATGCCGAAGTGTCCCAGAGTCTCCTGGACAATGTCTGCTGTAGGGAACTAAAATGTCACTGGATTTAAGGATAGAAGCAGAAATTCACCCTTCCTTGCCAGGATTAATTTTATTTTGTGTTGATTGACGTAATACTCTTGCTAATCCCTTCCTTATGGTGTTCCTGCAGTCTGGAATGGGCCAAACTATTCTCTGTTAAAAATAAAAACGATAAGGCCACTGTCAATCCCTTTCATTACTTTTCACTGCTCTCAGTGCACGCTGTAGATGTGAACAGGTTCTACAGACAGTTTTAGTTATGTGAGCCAGCCTATAAGGTATGGCTCTACCAAGCTTTATTGTACCCTCTAGATCTACCCTGACTCACCTAGACCGCATTCCTAGCTTGAGAATATCAGAACTCCTTGTTGGCTTGTGTGTCTAATAAAGCAAAATTAGCTATTCATAGAGATAGGAAGGGGAAGATAAGAGGAAGAAGTTGATTGTGGATCATACTTTAACTACTGCCGGTATGTTTTGCCCTGTGACTCTCATATGTAAAATGACACCAGAGGAGTTGTCATAAAACTTAGTGATGATTTCCCCTTTAGTTTCTCTCAGTTCTTAAGTAACCTAGCTATAGTAAGAAGGATATGAATCAGTTTAGCAGCAAGTTCTCTGAACTGTGTTTATTGGCACTACAGCCACATCCTGCTATCTGTGAAGGGTGTTCTCCAGAAAGGTCTAATGCTTAGTGAGTCATGGCACGCACACAAGTTAAATACATGGTGCAAGGTATGCTACAGGGGGGACAGAGAGGCAGAAGCAATGTCCTTAGGATGGTCAATCAGTTGAAAGAGAAGCTGACTTTTCAGTATCTGGGGATGCTGGTTTACATTTTAAAACACAACTCAAGATACAACCTGTGTACTGGCCTGAAATTTTGGTCAGTACCTCACTTTACAAGGGGAGATTGAATCTTCTGGTGCCTTTTCCAGTCCTTCTTGGAATGGGCCACCATTCTAGAAATGCTTATCAGTTCACAAGGTTCAATGCTTGGCACAAATCTTCTAGTGTATGTATTCTTGGTGCCTCTTTATGAGTTGTTAGATTAACATTCTAGTCATCATTACTATCAATTGTCATCTCATTAGAGCAAATGAAATCAATCAAGGATGAAGATATAAAAGTAGTATAATGGCAACAGTTAGCAGAGTGGTCGGTAAACACTAAATTCTTAATGGCAAAATTCCAAAAAGGTGGATAAGGTAACAACAGATTTTTGGTATACAAAAACATTGTAATTGTGTTTTACCAGTGTAATAAGAGTGTTGCTGTTTTACCATAGAACTTGGACAACTGTCTAATCACCAGACCAAAACATTTCTGGACATCTACAGAAAAACCTTCTGAGCATACATCTGTGGGAATGTTGTTTTCTAATTTGTACAATGTAAGTGATTTTAGTTTTTTTTTCTTAAAAAAAATCACTGGCAATCAGTCAGAATGGAGTTAGGATCTCAGGCCTTCATCAGCAGGGGCAAATCTTACACCTACCCATTTCTGATTAGTAAATTAACAATCTTTTTTAGTGACCCTTAAGTTTTCCTTTAGGTTTTCATTGACAGATTCTCGATCATTTCATAATCATCAATATCGGTTAAGTCAGGCCCCCCAAACTACTAGAAACTTAAAGATGTACTTAGGTTCAAAAAAAACCTAGGAAATCCAGTTTTCTTAAATTAACCTAAATAACAGGGGAGCACAGGGGAACTCTACCCATAAAAAATAAAAAAGAAAATATGCAATATTATCATTGGAATTCCAGTTGACAAATAAAAATAAAATTGGCATATTTATTAGAGATGATCATATTATATCAAAGTATTATGAAGCTAGATATATGATAATACAGTTGGCCCAGGTTGTGGTGTAATTATACTGAAAACATAGTTTTACACTGAAATCAGGTAAAATAACTGAAAAGCATTATGAATTCAGTAACGTGACAAATGCATCACTCAGAGCATTTCTAAAAAACAACAATCAATACATTGGGCCCTAGGTGCCTAATGTGCTGAAAAGATAAAAATAAACATATTATTTGTGACAACAAATGTGCTATAACACAATTTATTTCCTGAGAATGTAATCAACATTTTTGCAGTTATGAAAACTCCTGTTTTCATTCTTACTTTGTGTAGTCTTTCATTAAAATTTACACATTTATAAATTTGTGTGCTAGTCGCCCCTTTTTGCTGCTGAGAGTTCTAGTTATCCCCAAATTAATCCTACAGGTGTCCACATAAGGGGACAGGAGACGTTTTAATTTTGATGAGTTTAACTAATATTTGTCTTTGAATATTTTCCCTAACAAAGAAATACTGGGAGATGAACTTCCATAATATACAGGAAAATAATCTGGGTGCCCTCTGTGATAGGAACAATATATTAAGCTCCTTGTATCCGGAAAAACGTCCCCGTGGTAAACAATGATTTACGTCTTTCTAAGTTTCTGCTTGAAGCTTATTATTGGATACAGAAGCAAAAAGGGAAGCTGTTAATACCTTTTATTGACTATTTCAGACAGTTTAACTACCTTGATGTTGTACTCCATTTTTTTTGCCTTTTGACCTTGTAAAAACAAGATGCAAATACTTTCTCTTCATGATGGATTTTGGTTATACAATACTAACTGTTACAAGCTTTTATAGCCCAGCACTTCAGACAATAAAATATCTATGAACCTTTTAAAAAATTATTTGATATGTGACAGGCAGACCTTTCATGGATGCACTGAGATGTTTTCCTGCAGTCAGGTATTACTTGTACTTAATATGTTCTAGTATTTGACTATTATTCAACCACAAAAGGAAAGAGGTTAAAAGTCATCACAAAATAACCTTAATTCATGACTCAAGTACTAAAAGAGCAAGACTAAAAGTCTCTGTGAGACCACCATCCTGCTCAATGAACTGTTGTCCTGGGTACTGACTGTTTCTGGTGGGTTGAAAATGAACCTTTAAAAGAGTGATTTTTAAAGCATCTTTTCCTGTTAGGATCCATCACTAAGTCAACTCTCTCACTCAAAGTTATATAAAAGTTTTCATCAGATCTCAAGATCAGTATTGATTCCTGCATGAACTTCTGGTTATACTGAAGTCAACAGAAAAATCTCACTGATCTAAGTGGGGCCAAGAATTCATTGTTTATTTGTTGTTAACAAGAGTAAATTTCAGACAGACTAATTAAAATAACCTAATGTTATGTTACATAGAAAGATTGTCTTACCACATATAATAATAATGGGAATAAATAATGGGAATTAAAGGGCAACAGAAAAGGCAGAATATGAAATTGAAAAGGGGTGGGAGCTGAGATTGCAAATACCAAGCGGGTTTTTTCCTAAAACAACATTTAAATATTGATCCTTTCCTTAGTCCTTGCCACCCCTAGGGATGTTAAAGATCTCCAGCTTTAGAACTCAAAGAATCCATTTTCTATCTTTGCATACTTTTCCACATTTAAGTTCAAATTTCCATGGAAAATATAAAAGGGATTAAGATTTATCAATATAAAAATTTATAAGGCCTTCATTCACTAACATCAGTTATCTATTTTGCTCTCAGATGTTCACAAAAGATCTGAATGTCTTGCAAATGTTAATGAATTTATGCTATAAAATCCTGGAGAATGAAAGGAAAAAAAATTTCTGTTAGAGCTGGAGAAGGGAGACAAAAATACTTTGTGATGTGCCTGAGGTCTCACTGGATTTTTCAAACTCTGTGTTTAAATTACAAGACTTTCTCAGATTCTGATTATTTTTGCTTTGGGGGTTCTAGCTTATTTAAATTCTGCTATTATGAACACTTTTCTCTAGGCCACATCCATACAAAAACAATTCTTAACCTCAACAAATATTTGTAAAACCACTTGTCCAGAAGAAAGCTAGAATTTTTATTGCATGTTCACTGGCTGCTGTAGCTCATGAAGCAACAAAAAGAGAGCAGTAAATAGAATCTGAAGGATCTCCAAACTTCTTTGAATATGTAAGAAATGCATAGAGATTCGGATTTTGTAGATTTTCTCATCCTAGTTTTGCCTGGGATAGATTCAGTAGAAGCTCTTTCAATGGAACTGAAGTTATTTTGTTGTTTGCATTATGAAAGTTACAAGCATTTTGCCACTTTTTTTTCCTGAAGCTATCTCCTTCATATTTAACCTTGAGTTTTATTTGGGCTACTTTTATACATGGCTCATTTTATGAGGGTTCGATTGCATTGCCATTATGCGTTTCCCTCTGCATTGAATCTACACACCTAATAAATCCACTTTGATTTAAACTCTTAAGGAGTATGCAACTGGCTGGTTTGTCTACAATCTATTTTGTAAGAAGTACAGAAACAGCCAGATTTGCTGTGCTACTGGAGGAAGTTAATATCTGTTGAGCTACATTATGCAGCATTCCATGCTGCTGTAGTAAGACTGCTTCTAGGTCTTTGCTGTCTTGCTAAATGTTTTTCATGTGTGCTATACTTATGCATAACTATCATTTGGTAACTTTCATTTGTTTTGCAATGATTTATATCAAGTTAAGTTTTTTTTTTAAACTAGAGTTGTGACATTCCCTAATATCTACTTTGCATAAGCCTAGTGCAATGCAGTTATAACTTTGTATAGATGTTCATACAAAGTTGTACAATGCAGTTATAACTTTGTATGGATGTTCATATAAAGGTCATTCTACTTAAAAATAACACACTTATGAGAAAACTTTGGTATTGGGATCTCCATAATACAGAAACCTGTGTCCTGACAGAATCAGTATATCTTATCTGTGCATACGTCATGAGGTAACACAGCCATAAACTGTTCTCCAGGCTTTGCAAAGTGAGGGATGGAGTGAAATGAAGCAAGAGGAAGGAAGATTCGGAGAGGCTTCTTGATTCAGAAATGAGATAAATACAAAGTGTTATGGGCCTCTTTGCAGAGCTCTTGGCTTGGAGATCCATGCAGAGTAGAGACTTTGGGTGAAGCCTTGGGGAAGAAGGCTGAGAGAAAAAAATGGAGCCAGAGAGATGTTACCTGTTGTCTTCTTTTTATTCCACCACTGAGTGAAGTTTCTAACATCCTTTACCACCAAATCCTTGAGATCTCAAATAAAGCATAAGTTAATAAACTGAACTGCACCCGTAGTTATTCACTCTGGAGGCAACTGGTTGTCTGCACATGGTGTGTTACGACTTCCAGTTTTGGGAAAGGATTTCAAGGCTACCTGTCCTTCATGAAGACAAGTAAGCCCTGGGCAGATTACTAGTTCAGGTGGGTTGTCATATAAAAAGCGTAAAAATAATAACAGGCCCAAGATAGACCAGAAGCAACTCAGCTGTGTTTTTGTGGTGCTGAATCAGCCCATGCCAATTGTACCATTAATCTGCCCAAGGAGATGACTGTACATCACAAAGAATAGGAAATTTCATGTGCATGCTGTTCACTGGCATTTGCAGGATCTGCAACTCCAGTGGCAGTCACTGGATGAAAATGAAGCAATTTGGTTTAATAATGCAGATGCCAAAATAGTAAAAAATTGAGGACAATTGTATTGGGAAACTGTCATCATCAATTAATTTATTTTTCTTATTGTGGAATTGTTTGAACAGTATATTTCTCACCATTGAGAACGATGACAAATAGAGTAACTGAGCTGAAGTTAAATAAGTCATAAATCTATCTTTCATCAGGGTATATGCAGTTAATCCAGGCACTGGAACAAGTAACAGTAACATCATTAAATATTATGACACATTTCATCCTGTTCCTCAAAAAATACTTTTCTCAATACCACATTTGCAAAGAAAGTTAGTATAAATCAACCAAACACAGACATTCACCATTCTAGTTAAATATTTTGCCTATATCATAAAACCAGTGTGTTTGATGATTTAGCAACTAAGTATACAAAGAATAGCAGAAATATTTTGTCTTTGTTATGCAAGAATAATATGTCTTATTTCTTTCATCTATGACTCAGAGGACTCATTGCCCTAAAAGACATGAAGAAGTCTGGATAGAATAGGCTGAAAGGTGGAGAGGTAAGCCAGGAGAAACCGATGTCATCATCGCACCAAGAGTTGGACCTAGGTGTGACCATTTCCTGAGTTTTCTATCAGGCAAAGACGTTCCAATTCACCATAGTATTTCTTGGGAGTTGACACTGATCCGAAATTATTTTGATCTGACGCTAATGAAGATGTGCAGATCTACAATTCAAGCTAGAAATTCTTTAAGGACAAATACAATCCTGGCAGGTTCTTGAATTTGATGGACATTAAAACTAGCAAGTAAATAACTGAAAATGTAAGAGGAGACAGAAAATTCTACGGCACTGTTTACATAATATGTAGAGTCCCTTTCTAGAAATTATTTTAGTGCTGCATTTTTATGACTTAGATGAATGTGTTAGATGTTAATAAGTACTAATGATATTATTACTAAAGCTGAAGAAAGACCTATTTTTTTAATATTAGACAGTCCAGATGTTTCTAATGAATTTTGTGTTTTGTTACATTATCATTTATTTCAAAGTTGTGTGAACATATCTATTTATCCATTTATCTACTGGCTGGTGTATTTGTTGTTCTACCTAATTTCCCCATTACAGTCTGAGAAATTGTGAGAACTGTCCCAAACCAAATAAACCCTCTGATTAGGTAATCTTTCACATGCTTTTTTTAGGATTTATGGGACCTGTCCTAGGTGAAAGTGAATGTTTTCTGTAATCTCAGGGAGAATTAGGCTATGACATACCAGTAAACTAGTCAAGGCACAGATTTGAACTGGCCTACAATTATCCATATGATTTAACTTTTAATACTAGAATTAAATAAGCTTCATGGCAGAGTTTTGTTCTCCTCACTTTACTTACATGTGAAAGTGAAGTGCTCACTCACACACATACACCCCCCCGAACCCCCACCTTTTCCTGATGCTTTCAGACTCTGTCTTTAGTCAGTTATCCTTGCTGTAAGTTTCTTTAAAATGTAATAGAGTAACCTTCCAGATTCTGAGGGACTCCTTTGGCCAAGGAACTCTTGAGAACATAGAACCAATGTTTTGAAATTAAAGGCAGCTACATTAACAGATGACTGACTACAGACATGATTCTTTGTTCAGAGCACGAAAGCTCTTTTACCAGCAACTATTTTCAAGGAACTGTGTTACAAAGTATGTATTGATGTACATTCATGTTCCTGCATTTTATTTTCTGTCAAAAAAGGCTCCAAGTTTAAGAACACTGTGATCTCTGTGTGTCTGTTGCATTAGGAATTTGGGCCCTAGCATGGTAATCTGCTACCCTCCTTCTTAGGGATCCCAAGCATATTGGCACCACTTGAACCTATTTCCCAAACGAGTTTCGTTTTTTACTCTCTCTGTGTACATGGCAGTCACGTGCAAAAATCTCACACATAGCAGCCTGAAAGGATGGGTCAAGGCCTGTTTTATTGACAAGCAGAGATAGCCTCGGTCACTCAGCTTCTGCTGGCAGGCAGGATTGTCTGTGGCACGTCAGTCTGCTGGCCAGCCCTCAGAAGTCTTTTAACTTATGAACAAGCATAGACATGAGAAGAGGTAGGGTTGAGGAGATTAAGAGATGGGACCTACCTGTTTATGGGAGGATTGAAGCTTCCTAGAAGTATTGCCAGCTATCCTATTGATAGTAATGGTGCTTGTATCTAACATGTATTTAGCTATGTAACCAAAACTCCTCAAAGTAAGTCACAGCAAGGGGAGAGGTCCAGGGACATGCGGTGAGTGGCAGAAGAAGCATCGTTACCATAGAGTGGTCATGGCTGAATTCAACCTCTTGCTCCAGTGAGGTGACCCAGGCAGGTTTGCACCTGTGGACAGTGCTAACCTTCCCCAGCTGCAATAGTTGTCCTTGTTATGGGATGGAAAACTGCAGTTTTGAGCTTTTCCTTTGGTCAAGTATCACGGTCACTGGGTAGTATCTGATCTTCATGGTATTGTGACCTTCCATAACAGCGTAAGTTTTGACCTCTCAGTTGACAAATCATGACTGGGTTTTGAACTATGTTCTATTACAGTAAGGTTACATCAGCTCACCTATAATGGCTTCTTGCACCATGCTAGGAAAATGTTCAGGAAGAGCTGGAACTATCTCTCTGGCCCAAGTCTGAACTTTATTTTAAATACAAATACCTCTCCTTTTCAGTGTAGTTAGGAAAGACAGGGTCATCTTTATACCTGATATCTCAAGCAAAGCAGTGGGTAAATATCAAAGATGTGAAGGTAAGACAAACATATCCCTTTTATGTTTGTGGGCAGCACTAATGACACAGGGTGAAATTTATCCTGTTATCAAAGGTCAACACAAACCTAGGCACTACTTCAAAGGTGCATTGATCCTGTAACTGACCCCTGCCACTGAGCTGAATTTCACCTAAGTCCAAAACTTAGGAGAACTGATAAATTTTAAATATCTGTACAAAAAATTATAAAATGTGTTCAGAAACATACACACTTAGCAATCTGCACAAGCTATCCTGATTTTGTTTGGACAATGTATTGGTTTTTATCTTGTGTTCACATATTTTGGACAATTCTTCCTAGCCAGCTGTTTTGCCCTCCCACTTCATCAGTCAAAACATCCATGCTCTTTGCAACTACCCAATATTTACTCAAGATTTGTGTTTACCAAGAAGAAGCTTACAGTCCAGCAACTGAGTATCTAGTACTGTGCATACTGCTTGGTTTGAAGGGGAAAGTAAGAGTGAAAGCACTGTCAAAGCCATTCTTTCATATCTTTAATGAATAAAATCACAACTGTCTAATGTTTCCAACCACACTCAGCCAATGCTCCAAAACACTGAATAGGTCTTGCAGACGGAGAAAATGTGAAAGGCAAGGGAGAAAGCAGCAAAGTGAATGCCACAGCAAGTTAAAATCTTTTTGTTAATAGCCACAGGAATTAATGTGTCACTGCAGAGGAGACAAGGGATTCTTACTGTAGGTGGTGGTTTACAACCAGCTGAACATGAGCCAGCAGTGTGCCCAGGTGGCCAAGAAGGCCAATGGCTTGTGTCAGAAGCAGTGTGGCCAACAGGTCCAGGGAGGTTATTCTCCCTCTGTACTCGGCACTGGTGAAACTGCACCTCAAATACTGTGTTCAGTTTTGGACCCCTTGCTACAAGAAAGACATTGAGGTACTGGAACATGTCCAGAGAAAAACAATGAAGCTGATGAAGGGTCTGGAGAATAAATCTTACAAATTGCAGCTGAGGGAGGTGAGGTTGTTTAGCCTAGAGAAAAGGAGGCCAAGTGGAGAGCTTATCGCTGTCTACAACTACCTGAAAGGACTTGGTCTCTTCTCCAAAATGAGAAGCAATAGGATGAGAAGCAACGGCCTCAAGTTGCACCAGGGGAAGTTCAGATTGGATATTTTGAAAAATTCTTTCACTGAAAGGGTTATCAAACCCTGGAACAGGTTGCCTGGGGAGGTACTCAAAACAAGGTTGGATAAACTGCTTAGGGATATAATTTAGCAATGGACAGGTATAGCTGGACTTACTGATCTCAAAGATCTTTTCCAACTTAGTGATTCTATGATTCTATCATTCTATGAACTGCGGTCATGTTAGGTGTAAACTTACTTATAAATACTATAGGAGAAGGTATGGCATCTGCAGTTGTTGTTTTCTGCTTTCTTTTGTATTGTTGTTCTGTGGTTGTATTTGAGCTGGGTGTGACAGTATTTGCAGTCCGAGGAACAACTTCAGAACGTCTAGTGTTCCTGTCTACTAGCAAAAATAATGAAAACACTTCAGCTAACTCACTGTACCTTCATCTGCATTAGTCACTGGTCCCTGCACGCTCTAATTATAGACTGCCTTGACATTTCAGCCATGGGGCATGAAGCAAAGACTTCACAAAAACTGTTTTGGTATCTCTTTTCTTCTTGCTAGGCTAAAAGAGAATCTGTTTTAAATACAGGTATGTGCTTGAAGCTGTCCTGTTTTCAGGATGTGACTGTGGACATCAGTATGACTGTGGTGGTATGAGCTGGGAGGGATTAGAAAGTGCTTTGCTCAGGATAGGTAAACCTGGTAGTATGTTCTTCCTACAGTCATCAGAAAACCTTTGGGAGTAAGACAAAAAGAATCTTTACATTACTGAGCTATACTTTTTAACCAGAGTAGCTCTAAATACACAACCAACAGCAGCTAAATCCCATGTGCTATGGCTCACTGTACAAGCTATAATTTATTATACTGCTATATTCATGAGATTAAGTCAAAATTCCCTTGTTCAGTCATGCACATGATTGCTCTGAGGGCTCCAATAGGTCAAACTCTGACAGCGTGAAGTGTAATTGTCCCCTGAATATATTCACACCCTCTGTGAAAGCCAATATTTGTTTGTTTGGTTTTGCCTTATTTAATAGTGTATTCATTAGTTTACAGCCTTTTTGGAGGCTTTCTAAACTTCAACCAAATTACTAAAATCTGCAAGGAACACAGATTTGCTGACGATTTTATTATGACATAAAACACATTGAAGAATAATTTTGTATTTCCATAAAAATTTCAAGATGGAATGTTTACTTTTGCACACTGATGCAGCTATCTGTATGTATTTGGGCTTGTGGTGATAAACACTTAGTAATGCACATTGACTTCTTTTCCTGAGTTAGTAGTTTTACACATATACGATGAATCACAATCCCCCACTTAATAATGCATTTGGAGCTTATACAATGTGACAGGTTTTCCTCCAGTGGACTGGAAAGGCTGGTCCAGACATAGCAGGTACTATTCAAGTGGAAGGTTTGCGTAGTGCAAATGTGAAATATCAATACCATAATTGAAGAATTAATACAATGAGTGAGACAGTTGGAAACACTGTTATTAAACTGAAGGCCAGGGCACACAGCTGAACACAGTTGGGTTGTAGTAACATAACAACTTGTCACATACCCATTGAGTCAACATAACTGACCTTGTGTCTGCCGTAGCTTGGGGAGAAACATATTAATGTAAAATTCTTTAACAGGCTTCTTGTCTGCTGACTGAAGGAATACTGTTTATCTCCCAAATTTTGTTAGTCCATTCTCTGCTGTCACAGTAAACATGTATTGATAACTGAATAAATAATATCTCTGTACCAAAAGAGTTACTTGCTACCTGTGTAATGGCTTGATTCTGGCAGCTTGTGATCTTTGTCCCTTTCACTGAGGAAAACACAGCTACTTTGAGAGACGGCATCTTTTGAGCTCATGCTCTGGCTGATACTACACAAAATGTTATTTGTGAGAAAGCATAGCAACCTCCTCTTATTTATTTTGAGCCTAATCTCTCAAATCAGTTCTGTTCAGTGTAACCTACATTGTTAATTCTTCTATAAAAAGATGATTATAAAAACAACATTTATTCTCAAAACAAGAAGTCTGATGGCTAAAGACTAAAGAGGAAATATTTAAATATTTTTTAAAAACAAAAACCCCAAATATATTAAAAAATGCATAAAAATTTTTAGTAAAATAAAATCCAGCACTGTGTGAAACACTGGAACGACACCAATATATGAATAAAAGTCAGTTACAAAACAGATATAAACCTACTTATTTCAGAATGTCACTAAACCACAGATTCATTTCTGACTTCCACTTAACTATTGACATCATTAAGGGAAAAAAAAGGAAAAAGCAAATAAAACCCCTTTCCTTATCAGTAAAGAACAGTGACATCTGTGAAACACAAGTAGATGCCTATGATATATCAGCAGAGTTGAAGTGTGTGGGGACTGGGCCATGTGAGGGTGGAGGTAGTGAGTAGGGAAGGGTGAGGAAAGGATAGGGAGCTAGAAATGAGCAGAGTGTGCTGAACAGGGAGTTCTGCAGAGCAGTCCTCTGAGTGGGTGAGGCATGGTTTCTGGGAGAGATGGTGAGAGCAGGGAGGAGCTGGTTTTGCTGAACCATGCAAAACTTTCTCAAGTGAAACCCTGCATAAACACGATAAATGTTTGGCATGTGGTTGAAAATCTGAGTGATTATAACTAGATCTGTTTGGAAAATAGAAATTCAGTTGGATTAATAAAATGGTTGGGAAAATGTTTTGTCTTCTGAATTGGTATAAAAAGTAAAATGAACCATCCGCCCTCCCTTTTCCTGCTCCCAGCATTACATGTATTTTTTTTTTATTTAATTCAACAGAAGAAGATTTCTCAAGGAAAAAAAAAAAGAAAAAAAAGTGTTTACAGAGAGTTTTGCTTTGCTAGTTGTCTGCCTGCCCAGAAACTACTGCTCAGTTTCCTTTTCATTTCCATAGGTGAAATTGTTAGTTTTCAGCTGGGGTTACTAGCAGTTAAATGTGAAGCCTGCCATTCTACTCATCTTTGCTGACGATTCAGGGAGCATTAACACCCTTCTGACTTTCCCCAAAGGCTGAAACACAGGAGGCTGTAACATGGGTCGCTGTAGCTCTCTCCTCAGTAACAGAACAGAAAAATAAAAATTGCCACTGGAAAATCCAATTTTATAGAACAGAAATATTCTGTTTTAATGAAAATAACCTCGATGAAAAATTACCAGCTAGCTCACCCCTCATATTCTCTGAATATATCATATATTCCATTTAGACTTTTACCTCTGTTATCAGATATCACAACAGGATGGAAAATGACTCCCTACAAACTTTAGCTGTTATATTAAATTATGTATTTTAATGCTAGAATGCCCCTTGACTCACTAGCATAGTGATGATTCAAGAGCAGCAAATTATCATGAAAGTAATGTAGTAATAACATTCTGTGACATTTACCTGCTTAACTTTGGTTATATCAGGAAGGGACAAGATGCCTGTGTTCTGCTTCTGAGTAATTATTTTTGAATTGCATCTGATGCTTCACTCATTAAGCTCTGAGCTTCCTGGCATGACAGATCAGGAAGGTTTTATGTTTTGTTTGGAACTGAAAAATGCTAGATATTCAATTGGTATATAGACACGCACTCACATTTATGAGTGCATGTTTATGCGACTGCACTTCCATATAAAACAACTACAAATCTTTCCATAGACATTCCAGACAATGAAATTCTTATCAAATATTTTGCCTTCTTTCATTTTTCAGAACATGCAAATCTGCACCAAATATTTTGCTGAAAATATATAGAAGCCCACTTTAAAAAGAGTTTATGGGTAAGGCTTCAGGTATCAGTCAACTAGTTTATCAATATTGTCCATTTAATGTCAATATTGGAGATGACCATTACAGTATGTAAAATAACACTTCTCTCTACTAGATGGCTGGCCAAGAGGGACTAAGACAACTCTCTGCAGCCAGATCTCCGTGGCCAACTATCTGTGGAGACAATTATTCATGGGGACAACTCTTATCGGGAACAACTCTATGCAGGGACAACCCTAACTCTAAGCCTTACACTAATCCTAAACCTAACCCTAAACCTAACAGTAATGACTCTTTGAGGAGAGTTGTCCCTTTGGAGGCCTGGCCATGGAGACTTGTTCAATGGAGAGCTGGCCATGGAACATTGGCCCTTCCTGGACCAAGAAGACCAAATTATCCCTTCTTTATATCATACATAAAGTTTCCTCAAAAGACATTACTTAGATTAGCAGAAGAAATTTCCTGCTAAAGTTGTCAAATAATGATTCTTGGTTTTTTCTCTCCTCTCTGTATCCTTTCTCTTCTCTCTCTTGATCTTTTACTAAGTTTACCAACTTAATTCTAATAGGGAAAAAAATCAGTCAAAACCAGTAGTCTCTTCTATTCACTTTTTTTTAGATATAATGTTCTTAAGGACAGAAGTCAGTAACAGGCAGTACAGAAGGTACAGAATCCAGGAGAGAAAATGCGTTGAAATGGAGATTGGAAAAAAAATTGCGAAAACAAGCATCAGCTAAGGAAGGCCATTGCATGAAAGGACAGGAGAGGTTCACTCCCCTTTGGGAGAAGGGAGAGTCAGAAGAGGAAAACATGAACATGAAGAGGCTCATAGGAACACAAAGTAATTTGTGTTTAAAAGAAGCTACGGCTCACAGCTGAAGAATCCAAAGGCTAAAATTAGTAAATGAGAAAAGGCATGACTTTGAACATAGTGCCAGCAATGAACTACAGTGAAAAGAGCAACAGAGCCTCAGAAGAGCTGGAGAAGCATGCTGCTTGCATTTTTCTGTTTTGTCCTGGAGAGATTTTCCTTTCTTTGTGTGAAAGAATCATCACAATGAATTATCAACATTTACCAAATCTATCACATGAGAGATTTGGGAAACCAAGAAATAGGTGACTTGAAACCGAAACAATAGTCTTATTCCTCCACTAACCTTTCACTGTAGTATTCTGTTTATCCTCATAACAAACTGTTTTCCTTAGTTCTGTAGTTTTGGAGAAGCTGGAGTGCTATTTTAGCCTTTAATTCAGTGCTACTTCATGCACTGCAAGTTTGTTATTTTTCATATTGCAAGTTTGGGGAGTAAGACATCAATATCGTCAATGTCTTGTCTTACCTGTAAGAAAATATTTTTGTCAGGAAGGTGGTAATGTGATTAAAAGAACATATTCATCAAATCATACACATATATTATTTAGAGAAATGGAGAAAAAGAATATTTTTTCTTAAAAAACCAGCACATCTGGTTACATACATGTCTGGTTAACATCTGGTTACTAGAACTGAGTAAATGCACACATCATCCTACATTTTTGAAGATAGCAAAGAAGATTTATGATCTAATTCTGTAAATCTATGTCAGTCTGACATAAATTTAGGAATAATGTTCTTTGATAACTAAGTGGAAAATTAATGTCATTCCTAACAAGAAAGAGCATGTTTATAATAGAAACGTGCTGTGATAAAATGCCCTAAGAACTATATATCCTGGAAAGAATTTGAATTCTCATAGAGATAAGTATAAGAAGGAATGCTAATTCTCTGTTAACTAGGAATGACTGTAACCCATAGCTACAAAGCAAATGTCTTGAAGCAGCTGATAGTATTTTTACTGGAAAGTTTATGAATTTTTTTTAGATGCATTAATACACTTCCATAAATAAAGATATTTAAGGAAAATAAATATATTGTGAAACATAGCTCCACAATTTCGTAAAGAACTATATGAATAAAACACTGGAACACATCTTGCAGTGCTGGAGTCATTGCAATCACATGTTAGGTTGACAAAGAACTCAGCAAGAAGAAAAGTATGTCAATAATTTGGTGGCCAATAATTATTTCCAGAATTGCAAATGGAAAGAATCCAATCTATAGTAATGATTTTTTAAAAAGCAATAAAAATGAAGTGTTTCTGAGGGCTATAAACCAGTTGCACACTAATGACATAGGAAAAAACATCCTCTGCATTTCAGATAATTCCATAAGTTCGTAATAAATAACTGAGTGAATGAAGGGATGAAGGGTGGAACTAAACAGCTGCTGAGTAACTTCATTTATCTTTTTCTATCTTGCAACAAAGAAAAGACCAAAACACAAGAACTGTTGAGCTGATAACTCTGTAAAAATGAAAATAGTCACAGTTGGAAAACAGGAAAGATGGTGGGGATAGATAACATTCCCAGGTATGCATCCCATAGAAAAGAATTTTGTCATTTGTTTTTATACTCAGCAACAGTCACTTTCATGGCATTAGACATAATATTTCTTAGTGTTCAAATAATGTCACTGTTCTGATTAAGAAAATGTAGTTTGATGTAAAATGAATGGTTCAAGCATGATTATGCAAAAGATGGAAAGATGATTTCTGCAAATTTAAAATTTATTTTCAGGGACTATTTTGTGTTGTTGGAAAGATGGATTTACAGGTTTCACAAGTTGATTATTTTTGCTGAATCACTATTTCAGTAATGTACACTGTTAATTATAGGTACTTTATTTTATCAGAAGGTTTAATTTTGGGGGACATTGCCTCATTATATGACACTCATTTCTACAGAAACACAAGAAAAATGTGCAACAGAAAACTCGAGACTACTGAAAAGTACTAAGCTTCCACAGTTAGCCTGAATGCTGAGTAACTACTGCAATTGGCAGGAAGAAGAGTTTAGGGTGGGAAGGTATACTAAGGCCTTGTAGAGTCTTTGTGAAATGGCTGGAGAAGCCTTGCTTTGAGTCTCTGCTTGTACAGAGGTCGTGGAAAACCACTTTGTTCATGTGGTTTCTTCAGAGTTGAGGATGAGGCCCCACACAACTGAGAGAGAAAGTTCACAAGGAAGGGAAGGTGGTTTAGCTCTCCCTCCCAGCTCTCTGGTGAGGGACGTTTTCTGATCAGAGCTCCTGCTGTAGCAGATGTAGTTGGTTATTTAGTTGTGGTGTCCAAGGAGATGTGTTCAGGTATTATTTTGGCATGCCACCATGGATTTGCTGACAGATGGTAATGACACATCTGTACCAGGGATGCACAAAAATGGAATTTCATTGGAGACACTGGAGATATTTATCTTCCAGAGCTTTATTCTTGCTGAATTTCAAAGGCCTACTGTATGGAATGAAAACATGGGAACGTTAAACTGAAGGTCAAAATATGAATTTTTTTTAATCTTACGAGACATACTCAGCAAAGCACAGTTCCTTCACAAAAACACATATATGTGAATATATGCAGTTTTACTTACAGAATTCTTTTTTAGTTGTCAATAACAAGGATTTTTTTTTTAACATTACATTTATCTTTTTCCCTACATCTTTTTTTCCCCTACATGTTTTTTTTCCCCACATCTTTTTTCCCCCCTGCATCTTTTAGAGTTTTCAATAAACACCATATTGGAGAAGCATGGAGCGGAATATGACAGTACTGAAAGGCTCCTCTCCTTATGAATAAGGACAGTTGCAACTTGGTAGACTAGCAATACAAAACAGATGGATGAATTTCTGGTTTAGATTTAAAATTACTATCTCTTTCTCAAAATTTTTTTCTGACTGTATGTGGATCTGAGTATGGTTTCACATGCTAGAAAACACATGGGGAATTTTATGTTTTCATCAACTCCCAGTGGGATTTGGCATATGTACATATAATCAAATTATTCACATTTGTTGGAATGAGGGGAGAAGCAGAGCCCTCCATGGAGTGAATGCAGGGAGTTTAGAATGTACCTCAAATATTCTGCATGATTTCTTTCAGTGTCATCATGCACTGAGGAAGTCATGGATTTGCCTTGGCACAGTTCCTTGGAATGCTCAAGCCAGGAATTGTATTTAAGGCAGAAGATTCTTAGGATTGTTGATTTTTGAGAACATTCATTATAAAGCAAAAAGCATACAGAGAAGCCATCCTAAGTAAATAATTTGTAAAAGGAGTGTTAAAGTCAACTTTCATATGGCTTAAGCTGTAGATTTATTTTCAGTCATGAAATATGGAAGTGACCATATAGGTGACCATTAATAGAAGAAAGAAAGAATACACTGAAACATAATCAACAGACCTCTAAAAAGAACTACAATGCCTGTTTAATACGGTGTTGCTCTATCAAGTTTGTAATCTCCACCAGATAACTAATACCTATTTAAAAGGCAACTAAACATGTAAGTTCCTTCCCCTGGAATCAATGGGTCTCTTTCCATTGATTCACTGCTGCAGAGGAACGTACCTATCCCATTCTCTCATTTGGCTTTAAAGATATTTTGAACAGCCTGTTGATATAAAATGGTGCAAGTAAGCAATTTACAGTGAGGTAAAGCCCTTCTGTTATACTATTTATGAAGAAATAATGACAAGATATTCCTAGTTATGTTTCAGATAATAAGAAAAAAGAAAAAGATAAAGGAAAGAAAAATAATGAAAATCACAGAAAGGAACTAATGTTGATACTACATTTTGAGAATATATCTTGAAAATTATGCCCAAAAATTTACAAAAAAAGAACATAAGTTATTTCTTTAATTTCTAAACCAGTGCAATTTTTCAATATAAATTATGATTGACTGTCAAAGCATTCCCTTCCCCTTCAAGACGTCTTCTTAAGCAAAACTTTGCATAGGCATTTTTTAACAGCTCCATATTTTGTGATTAGAGTTACTATTTTTTTAATTGAAT
>WAAB01006907.1:115672-130250 GCA_013389865.1 Piaya cayana
CTTTGAGTCTCTGCTTGTACAGAGGTCGTGGAAAACCACTTTGTTCATGTGGTTTCTTCAGAGTTGAGGATGAGGCCCCACACAACTGAGAGAGAAAGTTCACAAGGAAGGGAAGGTGGTTTAGCTCTCCCTCCCAGCTCTCTGGTGAGGGACGTTTTCTGATCAGAGCTCCTGCTGTAGCAGATGTAGTTGGTTATTTAGTTGTGGTGTCCAAGGAGATGTGTTCAGGTATTATTTTGGCATGCCACCATGGATTTGCTGACAGATGGTAATGACACATCTGTACCAGGGATGCACAAAAATGGAATTTCATTGGAGACACTGGAGATATTTATCTTCCAGAGCTTTATTCTTGCTGAATTTCAAAGGCCTACTGTATGGAATGAAAACATGGGAACGTTAAACTGAAGGTCAAAATATGAATTTTTTTTAATCTTACGAGACATACTCAGCAAAGCACAGTTCCTTCACAAAAACACATATATGTGAATATATGCAGTTTTACTTACAGAATTCTTTTTTAGTTGTCAATAACAAGGATTTTTTTTTTAACATTACATTTATCTTTTTCCCTACATCTTTTTTTCCCCTACATGTTTTTTTTCCCCACATCTTTTTTCCCCCCTGCATCTTTTAGAGTTTTCAATAAACACCATATTGGAGAAGCATGGAGCGGAATATGACAGTACTGAAAGGCTCCTCTCCTTATGAATAAGGACAGTTGCAACTTGGTAGACTAGCAATACAAAACAGATGGATGAATTTCTGGTTTAGATTTAAAATTACTATCTCTTTCTCAAAATTTTTTTCTGACTGTATGTGGATCTGAGTATGGTTTCACATGCTAGAAAACACATGGGGAATTTTATGTTTTCATCAACTCCCAGTGGGATTTGGCATATGTACATATAATCAAATTATTCACATTTGTTGGAATGAGGGGAGAAGCAGAGCCCTCCATGGAGTGAATGCAGGGAGTTTAGAATGTACCTCAAATATTCTGCATGATTTCTTTCAGTGTCATCATGCACTGAGGAAGTCATGGATTTGCCTTGGCACAGTTCCTTGGAATGCTCAAGCCAGGAATTGTATTTAAGGCAGAAGATTCTTAGGATTGTTGATTTTTGAGAACATTCATTATAAAGCAAAAAGCATACAGAGAAGCCATCCTAAGTAAATAATTTGTAAAAGGAGTGTTAAAGTCAACTTTCATATGGCTTAAGATGTAGATTTCTTTTCAGTCATGAAATATGGAAGTGACCATATAGGTGACCATTAATAGAAGAAAGAAAGAATACACTGAAACATAATCAACAGACCTCTAAAAAGAACTACAATGCCTGTTTAATACGGTGTTGCTCTATCAAGTTTGTAATCTCCACCAGATAACTAATACCTATTTAAAAGGCAACTAAACATGTAAGTTCCTTCCCCTGGAATCAATGGGTCTCTTTCCATTGATTCACTGCTGCAGAGGAACGTACCTATCCCATTCTCTCATTTGGCTTTAAAGATATTTTGAACAGCCTGTTGATATAAAATGGTGCAAGTAAGCAATTTACAGTGAGGTAAAGCCCTTCTGTTATACTATTTATGAAGAAATAATGACAAGATATTCCTAGTTATGTTTCAGATAATAAGAAAAAACAAAAAGATAAAGGAAAGAAAAATAAATGAAAATCACAGAAAGGAACTAATGTTGATACTACATTTTGAGAATATATCTTGAAAATTATGCCCAAAAATTTACAAAAAAAGAACATAAGTTATTTCTTTAATTTCTAAACCAGTGCAATTTTTCAATATAAATTATGATTGACTGTCAAAGCATTCCCTTCCCCTTCAAGACGTCTTCTTAAGCAAAACTTTGCATAGGCATTTTTTAACAGCTCCATATTTTGTGATTAGAGTTACTATTTTTTTAATTGAAATCGTGACACGTAGTATTAAAAGGGAGGAAAAACAAAACAATGAACCACCTGTGAGAAACACTCTTTCACTGCTAAAATATGAATAAGGACAAAGTCTTCGAAGCAAAGGTAATAATATTTTTATTTTACAATTCAGCGCTGAATTGGATGCCCTTCTAAAAAAGGCATACCGCAGAAGCTGGTCATGGGTTTTTAATACTGGTTAAACATGTGTATTCAGACAGATTTTGAGATGACCCCACTGTTGCAGTTCCTTTGTGTCTCTTATGGTCTTTATCTTATCTCCTTCCTCATTGCCTCTTCTTGATGAGTTCAAGTCTGCCTCATTAAAATAAGTTAAATTCTTGTTACAATCACTTCCTTCCTTAAGCTGTCCAGTATTTGCATACAGAAGCACGCAAACCAGCTGCAGCAAAACCCATCAATCAGTTCTCACACACCTGTATTTACTAATTAAATCACATTGGATCCCATGCGGAATAATAGCTAATAACAAAAATAAAATATTATTTACTAGTCACATAACTGCAATTAGCGAGGCTGACATCACTTTTCCTGTATGCTTGTAACTAGGTGATCTGTAGATGTGAGAGTTTCAAGGGGACTGGCCAAGGCTTGCAGAGTGGAATCCACCATTTCTCATTTGTCTGAGATCTCAGACCTCTCAAAGACTTTATACTGGCTTGAAATCTTGCAGCATAGCTAGTTAGAGCAAGCTCTGGTACACCTTTCCTTGAGTGGGGGCTGAAAAACTGCAGGAAATGGGATGACAAACACCAAATGACCATTTGCAGCAGAGGTAGCAAACCCCTCTATGCTTGAGACAAGACCAACACAAGGAAAGAGGTAAACAGCCGCTTGTTTCTTACATGGGAAAGTAGGACCGAGCTGTCTGGGATAGTGGAAACATTTGGTTTCCACAGGGAAGATCCGAGAGAAGCAAAAGAGAAGAGGCAGCTTCCTTAGGGCCTGTGGCCCACAAGCTGGATGCCTGCAATGCTCTCGAGTGCACCAGCTCTTACACATTTATTTTGGGAGTGCCATGGTCCCTGTTGCTTCAGAGTGGCTTGCTGGAACACCTCCTTTCATCTCTTTACTGCAGAGGCTGGCGCACAGACTGAATGCAGGCACTGGGACCTGGGATCCTACCCTTCCATCGTCTTGCCCCTTATCCATGGAATTAGTCACATCTTTTCAACAAGCAGTATCAGTCTGCAGCAGCTGGGAGCAGCTCTGTGGACAGGTTGGGAGAATTCAGCATGGGAGGATACTTCCTCCATCTCTTTTAGAGAATGAAGCTTTATCAGCAAAGTTATCCATTCCTATTACCAAAAAATCCCATGAGGTAATAACTTCGAACCCAGAGTTTACCAAAGTGCTCAGGAGCCCTGGGCTCTCACACTTGTCCTCACTCTCACGTTTCTCTTAGGAGTTAAAGAAATTTCCCTGAGGACTGACTCAAACCCAAGGTAAAACTTGCCAACTGTGATTTCCTCCCCTTCACGACAGGGGGTAATGATCTAGCGGATAAAGTTGTAGATTTACCAAGATCCTGTTAGTGATGTGGGAGCTGAGAAGTTTCACTGACTGTGAAATGTCGCTAATTGTTCCTTTAAGTGCCCTGGCAGGGTGGGGCACAAAAGCGATGAATGACTCTGTTGTGTTATGTTAATGAAGTAACTTGGGGATGGAGGCAGGAGTTTGCAACCTAGCAACGATGTTATGTGAGATGGGGGTTGCCAAAAAAGGCTTGTTGCAAGGGCAGAAGTGACCAATCAATGTTTACCTGAGGTTTTGGCCTGCTTGTCCTATAAAAACAATGAGTTGACCCTTAATAAAGGACTTCATCTGAAATCATATTGATTTGTTTTCGAAGTTTGTTGGCCCCCACCGTGTTAGTGAAAAATCCTTGACTCAGGTTTCACGTCCGCTGTCGTGTCTGTACAGCATCTAACACAACAGGACCAAGACTACCTGGGGTCACTAGGTGATGCCGTAGCATACAATTTAATCACATACCCTTCGCAAATTTGATTTTGGAAAGACTGCTTTCAGAAGCATCACTGAAATCAGAAAAACAGTTTAGCAGCATGAAGTCCACTGGCAGGAGAAAGAAGTAGAAGTTTAGCTCTGCAAATTTCTAAAAGTTTTCTCAATAATGGGCATGAATGAGTTCAGCAGAATGAAGGAGAATGGAAGCATGAATAACTGTGTGAGGTTAAGTAAGGGCAGATAACCTCAATAACCTCTGTCAGGATAAACTCTGTGAATTCAAAATCTATGAGTCTGGAGAATTTGCTTAAAGGAAACAGTGAAAGTCTCTCTGTTTGACATACATAGATCAGATTAAACAAAATACTTATATAATAATATACAAAAATTATATTTTTATGCAGCAAGATAGAATATTCCAGCAGTTTTCTCCAGCTGTGATTTACAGTAAAATAAATAAATAAATATATACACACACACACAAAATTGAATTTATTTTTCTTTGGACAATTAATTAAAAAATAAGAATATGCAAATAAAATATGTAAGCCAAATATTTAACTGAAGCTATACTGACTGTTACTGCACCTCCTCCTGAAAGAACCATAGACTAGCTCCTGCTCATCTTCTGCTGGATTCTGAATAACAGTATAGAGCGTACTTTAATCATGACTTGGTTTTCAGCCTGGTAATATAGCAAGGTTAAGACCTAGATCAGTTTACAGATCGGATTCATATTCTATTCAGTTATATAAGAGTCATAACTAAGGTACTTATCTGAGAAGTGTTTTTTTTTTACTTCAGAGTTCAGGTTCTTCCACATGAAAATACTGTGCAAAAGTAGGCACTCCTTGCCAGCAAAATAATTTGTAATGTTATGCAGTGGTTCAGTAGATGTTGACCTCCATAATGTGAAATAGTAGGTTTAATATTTTGCTTCTTTTTAGACAGATGCCTAAGGTCTCGGTATATTTTCAGGAGCTAGTGCAGGAAAGAGGCTAATTAAAATGAAGAATATTTTGTCAGTTTTAATAGTCTGTAATTATGTGGAACCTTTTTCCATTTTTAAGCCACTGTCAGACATATCGTTTTTTTGTTTGTACTCTGAAGAACAAGGTGGTCTGACACTTCATGTACTTGCAGACATTCTGGAGCTCATGGGCTAGCATAATTCTTCAGTAAAAGTTGGAGAATCTGATTAAACATCCTTTCTGAATTGACATTCTAGAAATGGATAATTGCAGATTCCCAAAACTTCATCTTTCTGATCGGGTTGGTCATTGTAGTTGAAGACAGATCTACATCTGGATTCACCTCTAGTAAAGACAAAAAATTTACTTGTCTCCTTACTTTGCATTATTATAAGAGAAGGGAAAGAAGTATTAGTTTCCTTCTGTTTTATGCACCATACTGAATATAACCCTATTCATTTTTTTATAATTTGACACAGATGCACAGATCTTCCAGCTCTTCAGGCATATGCTTTGGAGAAATAGTTCAATTTTGATAATGGCACAAGCTTTATAAAAACCAACAGCGCAATTGTGCTAAGCTCAGCCTGCTGCTTTCTCACAGTAATGGTCTGGAAGTAAAATAAAACCAAACAAATCTAGATATGGCTATTTGTTATTGTACAGTCTATTGTAGCTGTCTATTTTTACCCAGAAAGTCAGTTATGTATTTTATGAAATTAGTTCTTGAAACCCCCTTTTTAAAAAAAAAGCAAAAGACATTCTGTAGAAGGAGGGAGTATGAACATTAACACCACATTCTTCATAATACAATTCATATACAATACAATTCATATACAAATAAATTTCACTTCTTCGATGAAAGATCTGTCTGATATTAAGGATTATTGAAAGTCTACCTTGCAAAGCCCTCTTCATGCTGAAACTTCCAGTGCAGTCAGTGGCACTAAGCAGTCATGTGATATTCAACCACCATGTAAAAGTCTTTAAGCAGTTTTAAAGGTTTTTTTGAAGACCAGGAAGTTACCAGGTGTGGAGGCAGGTATTCTTCTGTCCTGCCTAATGAATGACATACCTCAGAAGTCTAAAATCTGCTATTGTAATATGTCCTTTATTCCAAAACCTTTGTTGAAGACTTAGTTTAATTCCAGTTGAATGGTAAGTTGCACTATAAATCCACTATAAACTGCTCTGTGATCATTCTATTGAAAACAGAGAATGTCTTTGTTCTCATTTGTATTTTTTGAGCATACTTTGTCATATTTATATATTTTTACTTTTTAAAATATAGTATTTTTTATCTGCTATTGACAGATATCATTATATCATCAGTTTTATTAGTATGACGGGAATGATATAAATAAAAAGATATAATAAATTTCTTTACAAGACATTTAAACAGCTCAAAATCCTAGTGAAACTGAACTATAAATATAAATGGGTTTGTGATTTAAAAAAAATACTTGCTAAGAATCAGACATGTTGCATTATATGAGGAAGTTCAGCATCCACTGAAGTAAAAAGCACAAGAAAACAAAACTCCCTCATGAGGGTTGAGATAAGACATGCTGTCTTGGGAAAATTGAAACTGCAAGCAGGAAAAAAAGCTTTATTTTCTTCACTAATGTTATAAAAAAAAATCACTTCTTCGAGAAAAAAATATGAGTTTGCAAGAGGATAGACCTTGTCACTGTACCAGAAACTGACAGTCTTATAACATAAGGCTTGAAACTTCCATTAGTGAGATATTTCTGAGACAGGGCCAGTTTTAAATCTCATCAATTTTTTCCACATACCTGAGATTCATTGATACTCTACTAACTGTGGGTGAGCGACCACTCCCACAGCACTCCAGCATGGTTGACGAGGGCCACAGTGAAGAGTGGAATGTTTCCCCTCACCCCACAAATCATTTATGCTCACCTGCAATTTCACTCTTATTCATAGTTTTGACCACCTCTGCTTCCTTATTCTGTAAGGAATTAACAGATCATGTCTTAATTCTCAGTAAGAAAAATTCCATTTGGGCAAGAAGCATGGCCACCCACAGCCAGTTTCCCAGGACTGTGCTTAGATGGTATTTGACTGTCTGAGGAGAGAGGCTCCACAATCTAAGCAAGCAAGCTGTGCCAGTGCTCAATCACTCTTACAGCAAAACACATTCCTGATGTTCAGACAGCACCTCCTGTGTTTCGGTTTGTGCCCATCGCCTTTGGTTCTGTCACTGCACAGCACTGAAAAGAGCCTGGTTCAGTCTTCTTTGCATCCTTCAGATAATTTTAAATATTGACTAGAACTTCCCTCTAGGCCTTCTCTTCTCCAAGCTGAGCAGTCCCAGCTTTCTCAGCCTTTCCTTATATGTGAGGTGCTCCAGCATCCTCTGAGCTCTTCTGTTCAGCCAGTTTTCCATTCACTTCACAGTCTGCTCATCCTGCCCATACTCACTGCTGTAGTCTAGGCAGGTAAAATTCATTGATGAGGGGGAGCCTCATCTACCAAACCAGTTAAGTCATTGTAGAAGGTTATCAGGCTGGTCCTTTACATGCTCGAAATTGATTTCCAGGAGTAGCTGCTTCATCGCCTTCCCAAGGATCAAAGGGAGACTGACTGGCTTGTAGATCTTTGGGAGGTGCAGCTGGAGAAAGTATTTCAATTAAATGAGGGTGTTCAGAAGACAAAATGAGAGTTAATAAGCAATTGGTCAGACAAGATTCAAATTCTCAGGAAGACAGAGATGTAATACAGAAAAAGGAAGAAAAGAACTGATACTGGAAAAAATCAGTGTAGATGATGGCAAACTAAGACAAAGCTCGTAGAATTACTGAAATCATTGTATTCAGAAGGCAGGAGGAACCACAGAAACAGGAAGCAATCCTTACTATGGCTACTGGACATAACTGATACTTACATTTAAGTGAGATGCAACGAAGTGCAACCTTTTATGTCCTTAAGCTATGTTCTGCTGATGATGATGATAAACTAAGTACATACTTTCATTGCTGGTTGTGACGTGAAGCAAGCACAGTGTTCAGTGATAGGAAATTCATGTGAAAAAATAGGTAGGTTAGGAAATGAAAAGAACATCATAAATTTAAAGTTGAAAAAAAATAGATTGTTGGTTCTTTAAGTATATGTATATGTTGTGATGTTCTCTAGAAAGGCTGGTTTAATTGCAGCTTAGGTTAAGGTCAAGCCATTGGATTGACAGAAATGATGTGTTGTCTGGATTAGCTGAAGTGTTGTAATATTTAAGTCACTAAAATCACATGGTAACAGATGCAGAAGTGGGATGTGACTGTACATTAAAAAGGTTATATTCTGGTTGCATAACTGGCTTAAGTCAGCTGAACTATGGATGAATATGTGCTTTATGTTAATGTTAGCTTTTTACAAGACTAAATCAAATATTAAAATATGGTATGTAATGTGATTTTTTGGTAAGAGTATATTGTAGTTAATTGCATAAAAATCTGAAATAAATCACTACACTTTAATTTTATTACATAAAAATACTCATTGCTGAGTCTATGAGATACATGAGCTGCATGCAGTCATAGTACGTGAAAACTTACTTTGTGCAATGTGCTGCATAAAAGATCCTGGAGAACGCTGACATCAATGCACCCTTAGGCATGGTTACTAAGGGTACTTAAATGAGCATTTGTAGCAAAAATCACAAGTAGCAGATTTAGGACAAAATTTGCCATGTGATAACACCTAATTCTCAAAGCACAAACTGTTAAATTACATTTGTTTTATAGTTCTTTTATTTGCAAAAATCAGGTGAACTTCTAGCTTTATTCTCAGTCTTGTTTTGGAATTAAACACTGATTCAACACAGAATGTACACAAAAGCCACAGAAAAGAGATTAACAAGAACCAGATGTTCAGCAAGGTGCCACACATAGAGAAACCCACTTTAAATCACCTTACTGTAATTGCTTGATTCAGCTCAGTTTATGGCAAACAGAGAGAAGCTTTTTTTAGTTGTTATAAACTGGTGCACACACTTCAGCACGTGAAACCAACACTCCCTTAAATGACACAGTGATTGGCTGTAGGATTTAGAGTTTTATAATTCCGTATCCCTGGTGACCAGCTCTAGATGATACAAAAGCAAAAACTTGGACAATCTACCAGCTTCGCATAACAAGAACCGTGTTTTTGTTTTTCTTTAATCTGAGTCTGGAAGATTATAGCTTTGTTGTCTACATTCCAAATCAAAGTCTCTAATACTGATAGGGGGAAAAAAAAGAGATGGGAGAGATGCTGTCAACTTCAAAGCCACACTTCAGTCTGAAATTTTATCTACTAGTATGACATGTAAGTAAATTAGTTGGAAGAGATTTCAAGAGGAAAATATTTTTACAGTTGCTTCTACTTGGGTTTTCTTTCTGTCTTNCTACCTGGGCTTCTGAAAACAGGTTGAATGCAATGCTATTTCTGCCTAATCTTTGGCTGCATGTGCTCCAGACAGCCCATCAGTTACTACCCTTAGAGGAAAGAAGGAAAGACCTAAAGAAAGTCTGAAATCTAGAGTGATTAGGGCAGACAGTGGAGTGGTTTAAAAGAACTGGAGGTCAGAAAGAACCATCATAGTCATTTCTCTCAAACATACAACTTGCTAGTGTCATTTACAGCCTTTTTTTTTTGGTGGTTTTTTTTTTTTTTAAAATCAAATGTCCAGGTAATAATTCAATTAAATCAGAAAAATCCAAAGGTACAATATCAACACAGTTACATTCTCTAGCTACAATTTGTATTCTTTCTATTATTTGTTTATAAAATCTCAGATTAAGAGAACCACATTATGGTAGGAGTTGGAAGGGTCCCTGGAGATCATCTAGTCCAACCCTCCCTGCTAAAGCATATTCACCTCCAGTAGGTTGCACAAGAACACATCCAGGCAGGTTTTAAATATCTCCAGAGAAGGAGATTCCACAACCTTTCTGGACAGCCTGTTCCAGTGTGCTGTCAATCTCACAGTAAAGAAGTGTTTCCTCATGTTCAGGTGGAACTTTCTATATTCCAGTACTCATTGCCCCTTGTCCTGTTGATGGGCACCACTGAAAAGAGCCCAGCCCATCCTCTTGACACCCACCCTTTAGATATTGATGAACATTGATAAGATCCCCTCTCAGTCTTCTCTTCTCCAGGCTAAACAAAGCCAGGGCTCTCATCCTTCCCTCACCATTCACCCCAGTGCACACTTCTAAGCTAACCTAAGAGGATGTTATAGGATACAGTGTCAAAAGTCATGCTAAAGTCAAGATAGATAACATCCACTGCCCCTCATATGCCCAGCCAGTTATGACATTGTAGAAGGGTATCAGATAGGTCAAGTTTGATTTCCCCTTGGTGAATCTATGTTGATCACTCCCGATAACCTTCTTCCTTCAGATGCTTGAAGGTGACATCCAGGATGAGCTGTTCCAACACCTTTCCAGAGATGGAGGTGTGGCTGACTACCTGTATTTTCCTGGGTCCTCCTTCTTGCCCTTTTTGATGACTGGAATGACATTGGCTTTTCTCTGGTCCATAGGCACCTCTCCTGTTTTCCATGATCTTTCAAAGATAATGCAGAGGGGCTTAGCAATAACATCTGCCAACCCTCTCAGTACTCATAGGATTTGTAGGTATCCAGTTTGCTTAAATGATCTCTGACCAGATCCTCCATGTCCAAGAGGTAGCAGTCCTTTCTCCAGGCTTTCTTTCCTCCAGGCTCTGGAGTTCCTGATGATCAGCCTTAGCAGTAAAGACTGATGTAAAGAAGGCATTCAGTAACTCTGTTTTCTGTGTATCCTCTATCACCAGGGCTCCCACCTCATTCAGCAGTAGGCCAACATTTTCCCTAGTCTGCCTTTTTTCTGCTGATGTGTTTGAAGAAGCCCTTCTTGTTGTCCTTGATGTCCATTGCCAGATTTAATTTCAAGTGGGCTTTAGCTTTCCTCGTTGCATCCCTGCACACTCTGACAGTGTTCCTATACTTATCCCAAATGGCCAGTCCTATTTTCCATATTCCTTCTTCCATTTGAGTTTTTCAAAACTGCCTTGCCCATCCATACAGGTCTCCCTCCTTCTTTGCTCAATTTCTTACTCCTAGGGATGCATCTATCTTGAGCCTAGAGGAAGAAATGCTTGAATATTGCCCACCTGTCTTGGACCCCCTAATTTCTAGAGTCGTAACCCATGTGTCACAACCTGGACCCATGAGCTACATGCTTGTGTCTGGCCCTGAAGGAGATGGGGGATGGGGTGGTGGAATTGGATTAATTTGTCTGTGTGGCAATCCCCCCCAATCAGGGCCAGACCAAGTGTGTGGCTTGTAGGTCCTGGTTATAACACCATGTGATTCCTCCAACTAGATCTTTGAAGAAGTTAGTTTCCTCTTTTGAAGCCCAGGGTTTGTAGAACACCCTTGAGTAAATGTAAAAATAACCTGCCTTACTTTTACTGACTTCATAAAATTTTCCAAAATGTCAAGCAGAAGTCCTTTATATTTACTTTTTCTTTTTTTTGCCTTTCATGTATATGATTTTTCTTCTGATGTTTCAACATTATCCCCATATCTCTGTATAAGGTTCTCCTATGCTACATTTATTACTATTAGTAGAATGATGGCCAATTGTCCTTCAAAGACTCATAGTCTTTGTAGTTTGTAGTTCCTTCATGGGTTCCAATTATGCTTTCAACTTTAGAAATCAATACTGTGGAAGTCCCTCTGCATATTGACTACTAGAATATTCAGTGGAATATTGAACTTATATCACCAAATGAGTGTCATCTGTGCTTGAACAGCAACAGTTTCTTAGGTTAATGCCCAACTCTCCTTCATCCAATAAAACATGATCCAATATTGTATTATTGCTTTCAGAACTTATGACCGTTAGAAAATGTATTATCTCCTGTTTTCAGAAGTAGTGAAGATATTTTTTTCAATGGCCATATGAATTCTCAAGAAGTATCCATTGTGATACAGATATTCATAATAACTATTTGTTTTTCCTATAAGTTGTGGATAAGTATTTGTTGAGACACTCATATCACTCTTTCCTGAGATTTAGGTGGTCTGTTCAATACCAGAGCGTAACAGTGATCTGTTACTCAATGGAAGCTGACACCTGAAGAATACCTGGTGTTCCTAGAATGGCTCCACATTTCAGCAACATGCTCCTCACAAGGTGCGTCACTTTAAATGAGGGGTTTACAGAAGAAGCTTGTATGGCAGATGTCAGCTTAAAGGAAATTTGGGCCACAGAGAAAAATATGTATAAATAATTAAAAAAATTGCATGGCAGTTAGGAATAGAGATCAGATAATGTGGCTCCAGGATTGGGGTTTTTTTAACCTAGAACTTGCTTTCTTCTACAGTGTTTGCAGAAGAAAGAGGAAAAGAATGAAAAAAGACCTATTGGACTATAAAGTTCAATTCTGTCTAATCTCATTCATAGTAGAGTATTTACATGCAAGATACACACATATACATGGTGATCTATATAAAATTTTGAGACTTTAAACAATTTATTCAGCATTGAAAGAAGATTAATTAATCTATAATCCTTAAATTTAAAGTTGTGTGATGTTTCAGACAGGCAGAAACTGTTTACAGAGTGTACTTCTCGCTTCAAATTAATTTATTCTGTATTTTCCTTGAACGATACATAATGTCCCTGATTTTGAGGATTATTGGCAGCATTGCCCTAAGAATGACATGAAAAAGCTACCTCTGTTCTTTCAGATTGCAAGCGTACAATTGTCATAGTTATTCGTAATCAAAGTACTTTTGAGTGGCTGAATAGGAAACTGTGTTTAACCCATCACCTTTAAAGAATGAATAAAATAGGGAAATTTTCTTATGTATCAAATGGTGACAGTCAGAACAAGTAGCTTGCTTAGTAGGGCAAAACTATCTCATATTACTTTATTTCCCAAAATCAGCACTCATCATCTACCATCTGTGCTTGCTTTCTGTGTGGGTCTTCTTGATTTGATTGACATTCTTTCCAATGGCAGAACTTTCAATGCATGTTAAGTTACACAGGAGAACCAATTTAACATCTCTTGTGTATAAATTAACTAGAGAATCTTAGATATATAATACTTATCTGATGGTATAATTGAGCCCAAAGCTCTGTCATTGATCTTTAACAACTTGGCTGTGAAAAAAAGGTGAGGGAGAGAAATACCTTCATCAGAATTAGAAATTTCTCAGCTTCTCATAGAAATACATTTCTTGTGCAGAGAAATTAAGAGAAGTTAAAATGTAACAGTACAGCACACAGTATATTTCTGATGAAAAAGAGATGCCAATTAAGTAAATGATAGGGAAATCTATGTATGATAGCATGTTACTATTACTTATGAAGATTAATTAGTATTTTTTTCCAATATTTTTCTTATGCGCACTTACATTTGTGACAAAACTATTACTCCAAGGAGTTAACTAAACAGCTAACAGGACACTTGTAAGTGTGTTCTTAGGCAAAAAAACCTGTGAAATTTCTGTTTTTCAACAAGGTTTGAAATATAACCACAGTTATAAATCTTTACTGTATTGCAAGAAGAAGAAGAATATAATATATTGCAATAAGAATATAAAATATAACTCTTTATGGTATTGCGAGATGACAACACTGGCAATATACCTGTAGCCAAATAAATTGCTGATCATACACCTTCCCCCACACCCTGTCACATAGTTCAATATTTCTGAATGCTTCACTGTGTCCATTGTAAATATTTTAACCTCCATATAATTCCATAATTTAAATCAGATATAGTTGTCAGGATTTCTGACAATAGTGTGGTTTTTTTATTCTTTCCAATGCACTGAATCAGAGGATAATCCAGTAACAGGTTTGCCATAAAATTGGTGTGACCTTAGTTTCTTCTGAATGCATAGTGCATATATACATACACACACGTGTGTGTGTGTGTATGTGTATGTGTATGTGTATGTGTATGTGCATGTGCATGTGTGTATATATATAATGTTGTCCACAGTGCAGAGTCTTCACATAAAGGACAGGCTGGTGAAAAATGGTATGTATGTTTTGTAGCGAGTTAAAAAATAAGTGGGAGTCTCTGTGTCCCTGCAGGTCTTTCCTATTTGTGTTTTGGTACATGAGAGACCAAGCTTTTTCTGCACGTTCTTTCTGTGGATCTACATCTCCTTCCTTCTCTAGCTCCTCTGCTGTACGGTAGAACCCAGGTTCTTAGCTAGCCCTGCCAACAGTGAAAACACCAACTGCTGAGCAGTGGGAGATGACAGAGCAGCTGTGAAGATGGGGAACAGGCAGTGGGCTTAAACTGCCATTCCAGATACTTAGCCCACAGTGAGAGTGACATAGTCCTATTGCGGGCCCTCAGGGATGTGAAGGCTTGGGAGAACAAGTCTTATGAGGAGTGACTGAGAGAGCTGGGGGTGTTTAACCTAGAGAAGAGGAGGCTGAGAGGAGATCTCACTGCTCTCTACAACTACCTGAAGGGAGGTTGTGGAGAGGAGGGAGCTGATCTCTTCTCCTTAGTGATAGGGGGACAAGATGAGAGGGAATGGCCTCAAGCTCCACCAGGGGAGGTTCAGGCTCAACATAAGGAAAAATTTCTTCACAGAAAGGGTCATTGGGCACTGACAGAGGTTGCCCAGGGAGGTGGTTGACTCGCCTTCCCTGGAGGTGTTTAAGG